>QGSO01000191.1:1243962-1461125 GCA_011037825.1 Carya cathayensis
TATATATATATAGACATATAGATATATAGATATATAGTTGAGTCGTCGAGATCAAAAATATCATAAAATGCAAAGATCATATAATTGTACTGTTTCATTATATATGCATACTTCACTAATTACAATATAGTTCAAGTACTACTAATTCATATATATATATAATTCTCTAATTTTATCATATAAGTACTGTTTCATTATATATTATTTTATAAAATCATTACAAGCCCCATATATATTTCAGTCTTTCGTAGTAGTCAATGCAGTCCTAGATCGAAATATAATTCTTAGGAAATTAAGAATGCTCTTAAATCTGAGAACCAAGGACTGATCATAAATGGAATTAATTAAATAACTAACCCTAGCTGGTCGTTCCTGCATGGTCCATCATGAGTACTGTAACGCCACTAGCTACCATCTAGCTAGATCTGTGTGAAATTAATTCCTTTGCCTTTTCAATTAGCAAATATTTAAACAAGCCACATGACTTGGATGATCTATATAAGTACAACATCAAAACCCTCTATTGATTTTTTTCTTATGACTTGCTCAAGTTATAACTATAATTTTCTTGAAATTATTATAAATATATATTGAGAGCATGACTGACATTTTATTGCTAGTGCATCTCTAAAATTTGGCTAAATATAAATAAAATGGTTTGCATTAGAGTAGTCAAAATGAGGAAACTCTGCATATGAACTACAATACAATCAAAGGTTTAGAGATACATTAATTGTTCATCTTCAAAAGAATTATTTTATTTTAAAAATATACATCAACTACACATTGGGACATTGCTCATTTTCTTGCTACTCGGTTGGACGTTTCACATTGGGATGCCGATAAAATATTAGGTTACTAAATTATTAATTAACATATGGTTAGTGTGGTTGTAAAATATGACAAGAGTACAAGACAATTAAAAATGTTATTATTAAAAAAATAATATTTTATTATTATTTTGGCTAATCCAATGTTAGGTTATATCTTGAATGGTTTTAGTTTATGCAAAACATGTAATTTTAGCTAAATTTTGGAGATGATTTTGTTAAAACCAATGTCAATGCTTTAAGAACCTTTTTGTCTAAGTAACGTGTGATATCATAAATATGAGATGTTACAATCTTCTTCCCTCGTATGCCTAGTGTTCTTGATCGCCAAATCTAGACTATTGTGACACCACTCATGAAATTTCACCAAGTCATTATAAAATGTATGTTGATAGTTTTGGTACCATTTACAAAATGAAGAGTGTTATAATCACAAAGAAATTTGATAAAACTAAATTCACAAACTGACACGACTTATACGATACATTAGATTTACTTTATAATAAAATTATTTTTATAATCTAACATATCATATCAAATCACGTCAGTTTATAGATATATTTTTGCAACATCTCTTTATAACTAAAATATTTCTGTTACAAAATCTCATTCACCACCCGCCACTTCTTTGATGGGGGATCTCATAGTATATATATTGGTGGCGTAAGATTTGAAATAACATCTTGGATCAATACCTTGTATCTTCCATTAGTGGCAACAACTAGGTTAGTAGATCTAACAGCAAAACAAAGTGTAGATGCCTCCATAGCTATTAGCCACGCCACAATTCTAAATCCCCTTTCCACTAAGGGCTGGTTTAGAAGATACATTTGATCAAATCAAAATTTTCATCTTATTATTATAATATTTTAAATTTTTACACAAAATATAATAAATAATTTAATTTTTTCAAATTCTAAAATAATAATAATATTTTAAAATAATATTTTAAACTTTTATCTCAATTCAAAATTCTCATATTACTTACCAAACCGGGTTTAAAGGTGGCGAGATTTATAAAGCCAAGCTACAAAAGATTAGGTTTCTTTGTATATTAAAAATATTTTAAAATATTTGTAAATAATAATAAAATAATTTGAGTTAAGAAATTTTATTGAATTTTAAAATTAAAGAAAAAAATTGAATAAAAATATTATAAAATTAAAAAATAATTTAAATATAATTTTTTAAAAATAATATTACGTGGCGTACAGACATACACCTTAGAGCATCCTCAATTGTTTATCCATATCCAAAAGTTATCTCACTTTTTACCTATTTGAAGGAAAAAATTAGCTACATTGAATTATTTATATCTAAAGTTTTTAGTTTTGACCTACATTAAATGGAAGTAAAAAGCAAATTTGGTATTTACTGTATACCAAGTAAATCTATATTTTATTATTTTTCTTTAACTCTCTCTCTCATATTTTTAGATTTTATTTATCTTTACTGTATACCTGAGCCGATATTTCCATCTTTTTTTGTTCTCTCTCTCATCTCAGATCTTATTTTACTGTATATCAAGAAAATTTGATGTGAATTATTTATTACTATATTAATAATTAAATTATTAATTTAAATAAATATATAATTTAATGTAGAGGTTTGATGTAAATAGTCAAAGTCAAATTTATTTTATATTATTTTATTATTACATAATAAAAAATAACTATTCTAATATAAAAATTTATATAAATGAAATAGTTAAAATCTAAATTTAATTTACATTCATTAAAATTATCCGTTATATATGTATAATTCAATAATAAGGCTCTTATTCAGTACATGGAGATCCGGTAGGGAACGCTTTACAAAGAGCGAGGGAACGATCGATTTGAGCGTTTTGAAGAGGTAAGAGTTCAAATAAAAAAGTACCTGGAGACAAGGACTTATTCGGTATTTTATTATTTGTATTATTTATTTTTTGTCGAGTAATGCAACTTTGCAACTTTTGCAGCAGCCAGCAGGGATTAGGTAAGAGTTCTAAGACGGTGACGAGTGCATGAAAGAAAAAACAAAAACAAAGAAAATGAGAAAATTTAAGGTCATATACGACATTTCACGTTGACTGAAAAATGGCACTAAAATACAGACAATTTCAAAGGCACCAATAGCAAAGCAAAGTACAAACACAAGCCTCGTTTTGGAGGGAGCCGGAGCTGCGCTCTATCAAAGCCGGCCGGCATGTGAATTCTCGCCACCGTTCGACTCCTTTGCTTCAACCTCTCTCTCTCTCTCTCTCTCTCTCTCTCTCTATATATATATATATATATATATATCTCTCTCTCTCTCTCTCTCTCTCTCTCTCTCTCTCTCCACAATGTCCGCCACTAGCTCGGCGAGGTCCCAAAGATCCACCTCCTCCATCTCGCCCTTCAGGTCTCGGAAGTCACCCGCAACAAAGTCCGCCGGACGACCAGTGACTCCCTCGTCCGCGAAGTCTTCTAGGACACCACAAAAGCTTCTGGCTTCTCCGAAGACCTCGGCGAGTCCGAGCCCAAGCCCGCCGACTTTGACGCTGGACCGCCCCGATATAAGCAAGGCCAAGGAGGAGAATGTGACGGTTACAGTCAGGTTTCGACCCCTCAGGTACTGTACGTTTGTTTCTTTTTCCTCTCTTGAATTAGTGCTGGAAAGTTGCGATTGGCGTTGTTACCGAGGTCCGTGTGCTTACGTCCGGGGAGCTTAGGTCTGTAAATGATTGCTTGTTTTATTTTTTATTTTTTGAGTTTTGAGCAGTGTTAGGGAGATTAAAAAAGGGGACGAGATAGCGTGGTATGCAGATGGGGATTTTAACGTGCGGAGCGAGTACAGTCCTTCCACTGCTTATGGTTTCGGTTAGTATCGCAGCTCTTCATCACTGCTGCTCTCTAATTATGCTCAAATTTACAAATAGATATGCGTTGACCGGAACTTGGTCTTTCTTTGTGGATGTTGGCATCATCTGTATCCGACATCAGAAAGCCGTTACGGGACTCTTTGTGTTATGCTGAATTATTTTTATTACTTGTATACTTATATGCTGCATTTGAAGGCAACATTTCTGGTAAAATTAAGTAAAATTTGCAAAATTTTCTTGAAACTGCTTAGTCTTTGGTTTCCTTGTCTTCCCTGAGAATTTAATTATGGCTGCTGCAGATAGGGTGTTTGGTCCAGCAACAACGACGCGGCATGTTTATGATGTTGCCGCGCAGCATGTTGTCAATGGTGCAATGCAAGGGATTAATGGTAGTTACTTGACTTAGAAATTCCAAAGAACTTATTAGAGGAATGTTGCCAGAAAAAAAATTGTTTGTTCTTTCATATCTCTACTATTTTTCCAAATTAATCCTGTGGATACATATAATTCAGAGAATATGGGAGTGATCTGTATACAACCCATTGTCGATGGTTTAACCAATTGATATTATTTTCGGAAATAATTGAAAGATTTTTTTCTTTAATAAAATCCAATATCATATAAATTAATATCCTTATGAACCGTGGAGTTTGTGTTGTGTGGGATGCCTTGATGGCAAACCTTTGAACAGGTATCATTACCCTGGAGTGGGATGTATACAGAATGGACAACTTAAAAAATTACATAGGAAAGCCATGTTATGTTGAAACCATATGATTTCTGATCTGCTGCAAAAATAACAGTCGTGTCCTCTTTGTACTGGTGGTTGACAGGGCCTAGATCTACATTAATCTCTTTATTGAGCCTTCAGGAAAGAATTGTTTAATTTTGTAGGGAAGCTAGGTCTTCTTCCCGTCATAACTAATTTGTAACTAGGTGCATGCTGTTTGTATACCTCTTGTGTACTTAGGCTATGCCTATTTACTAGTTTGGCTTTGTCATGATATACAACGTGTGACTAATGCTCTCTTTTTGCAGGTACAGTGTTTGCCTATGGTGTTACTAGTAGTGGCAAGACTCATACAATGCATGTAAGTTACTTACTGTCTGTTTCCTGTTATGTCAGGTCCTAATGTGTCCATTATTTCATCTTCATGGGCTTCACATTATCTAGATGTTTGTGGGTTGTAGATCTGGAAATTAATGGCTCTTCTTAAGCTTGATCATTGAGACTCACACATCACGTATGTGGTCCATGTACTAAGTAGCTTGCTTAGTGTTCTCTAGATGGTTAGTTTCAATGTGTTGCTATCTGAAGGTCAACGGATGGTAGAGAGGCAAAGAAGAAGAAAGAAAGAGTAGTTTGCTTTGTTGATGTGAAAGCAAGTTTGGGATAAACATTACTATGCCTTGCCTACAAGATAGTTTTTAAAAAAGGGCTTGCTTAGTGCCTAGCAAAAATGAAAACATTTGTCAGTCGTAGAAATTATCCTTCCTTGAAGTTTTTCAAGATGCACCCTTTGGGACCTTTGGCTTCTAGTACAATAAAAAGTCCCGAAGTATTAAGCAAAGGTCATGATTTATAGATGAAAGTAGGAATGAGATCCTTTAGTGCTTTTGATTGGAAGTTTTGTCCTTTGTAGGGAGGTATCTTTACTTCTTTTTTTAGATATATCTGCATTATGTGAGATTGGAAATATTGATAAATCTCTAACGTAATTAGTTCGAGATTGGAAATATTGATAAATCTCTAACGTAATTAGTTCAGTATCAGTTAGAATATCATGTTTGTCCTATTTTTCAGTGCTTGCAAAATATAAAGTACAAATTTGTGCATATTCCTTTCAGGGGGAGCAAAAGTCTCCTGGAATTATTCCGTTGGCAGTGAAGGATGTCTTTGGAATTATACAAGAGGTAATCCATCAGTTTGTAGTAAGTTTTATAATAATCGATATCGTTTCTTTTGCTTAATGAAACCTTGTTCACTATATTTCAGACACCTGGGCGTGAGTTTCTTCTCCGAGTCTCGTATCTTGAAATTTACAATGAGGTCAGTCTTTTTTCCAATTTTTTATTAAGAACCTTGGGAATTTCTGAGTCTTCTCATCAGTAGGTAGGGTTCACGTGTTGTGGAACCTCTAGGGTTGAGGGCTTCAATTGACAAAAGAAAGAAGCGAGACATTTTTATGAAAAATTTATCCTTAATATTACCCACTTGTGGGTAGCCCAAGTGGTAAGGGCGAACCTGTGTGCATGAGCCCCATGTCACAGGTTCGATTCCCCCTGGGATCAAACTGAGATTTAAGTGGGAGGCCATGGCGGTGGTTGCTGAGCTAGTTTCCCTCGGGGTTTAGGTTCCATGGGTGAGTCCTACGGGCTCTGCCGTGGGGCAGGTCCCCCAGCATTAAAAAAAAAAAAAAAAACATATTCAAGATGTAGTTTGTTATTCTTAGTGAATCAAGTTGTCTGCTCATTTACTTTAACAGGGGAAAAGGTGACTGGAAATCATCGATAGCTGTAAATCAGCTAACATCAGGAATGATGGAAATGAAACAAAAGACTAATCCTCCGAAAATAACAAACTCAATCCTAGCTTCCTTATGACATAGATTAAGGTTATCAAATATGTCTAATGTCAAGTAGGTTGATATTTTGATTAGCCTTGTTGAAAATCATTTTTTGGTTTCATTTGGTCTTCTGAAGTTAAAATTTTGGAAACGGAGGACACACACACCCACACACATATTTCTCTTTTGTTTTTGGAGTCTCCTGTACCTGTTTTGAGGGGTTGAAGGGGGAGATATAATTCAAAGTTCACCATTCCTCGACAGTTTCTGACTAGGATATTTTACTTACAAGATCAAAAGGGGAAAATAATTGGCCACTAATATGGCCCAGGCCTAATGTTATTCTTGAGCCATGGCATACAACCTCAGGGTAAAGACAAACAATACTTATACCAGCTAAATAATTCAGGGTTCCATCTATTTTCAAATTTTGAGTAAAAAACTTTAGCTATCAAAAAAAAAAAAAAAAAAAAAATCAGGTTTCCGAAAGGGCCCCACTCTGATATTGAATAAAATTTTTGGTATCTTTAGACCAAAATCACATTTGGATGTCATTAACCTTGTAAACCTCTATTACAAAATGTGAAGTATACCTTGATCCCAATAGTTACACTTGAGAGTTCTTTATTATACCTGTTTGTCTGTGTTGCCTGACACACTGAACAACCAATTTAGATGGTAGTCATTTCTTATTTAATCAACTAAGATTCTGTTGTCAACTTTGACCAAGCATCTGGGACACTTGTGAGAATGGTTTTGTGGCTGTGCATTAAAAACTTCTTGAACACGTAACAATTTGCTTTGACTCAAACTACAACACTATAATGCGTACTAGACATTAGTCATTACTGTTTGAAGGAAAGTAGTTCTCTCTGAATATTTGTAGCTTTATTGTTAATATGACTTGCTGATTTTACATGATTAAAATCGTTTTTTGACTTTTCCAGAATGTATAGTTTGAGAAAATCTATTCACTGAAGTATTTTCATTAAATTGGTGCTCATTAGTATGAAGTCTTGACATAAATGGTGTAAATCGTTTTTACCTATCAAAAAAATAAATGGTGTAAATCGTTTTTGTGTCTTCGTGATTATTACATATTAGTTTGTTCTTTCTTTCTTTACAGGTCATCAATGATTTACTTGATCCAATAGGACAGAACCTAAGAATACGAGAGGATGTTCAGGTGCTTATAACAAAGTAGAAAGTAAATGCACACTTTTCTATGTGGTTCTCTCCCCTTATCTTTATAACTTTGTTGGCAAACGTGATAGCTATTTGAAGAATCATTTATTTTTTCATTTGTTGTTGTTTGTGAATGGCTTCGTTTCCTAACTATATATGTACATGAAACTTGAATGCCTCTAGAGTCTAGTATACCATAATATTGGATGTAGCACCTCATTATATTTTTTTCTGCCAATTGAGGCATTTCCTAGAGCTTAGGGGTCTATTGGCCTAGTTTTCAATCTTTGAAGAGCAAAAGGGTTTTGCAAATTATTAGCAGATGAACTGATATATATATATATATATATATATATATATATATATTAGCAGATGCATAATGAGGTAGCTCAAGCATGGCCCTCTGCTTCCTAGAGGAATTCCAATCAAATTTAACCTAAGTCCAGAGATGACTTAGAACATGCTTTCGGAAATAGGATACATTTGTTTATATATTTCTCTGCATAAACGTTCAGTGAGAAAGAGAGTCCCAAGTCTAAAATATTCTAGGCGGCTAGCCTAAATTGTAGATGCAAGGAAACCTACTAGTTGTAATAATTTTAATGAAAGTATAATATTGTAATAGGAGCTTTCATTGAGACTATTTTTGTGCAATCTGTATGCTACATTTTGACTCTTATTATTTGGATGTGGTGTTTTTTGGGCAGGGAACCTATGTTGAGGGAATCAAAGAGGAGGTTGTTCTATCCCCTGCTCATGCTCTTTCCTTGATAGCATCTGGGGAAGGTTACAAAAAATTCTACTTTTCTTTCATCTTGTCACATTCATTTCATACTTTTGGTTTCATTATTATGTTTGCTTTTCTCACTATCCTCTCAATGATTTCCTTCTTGAAACACAACCTTGTAGAGTAGGTTTATACGCACACATGTTTTGACGAATCACTTCCTTATTATGATATTGCAGAGCACAGACACGTAGGTTCCAATAATTTCAATCTACTTAGCAGTCGCAGCCACACTATATTCACCTTGGTAAGTACATCTAAATTCCATATGATTGAGTTTGGAATTTATAATTCTCTGAATATGTGGCCATGTCTTTAGAAGCGCACAACTTACACCTAACTTGTAAGAGCACATGATGTAGACTATCACTGGTATGGTTTATTTTATTTGCATAAATTGTTCTCTTCCTATCATTACAGAGAAATGTTCTTGCCCCTTTTAAACATCATATTTGTAATATTTTCATCTGCAGTGAATTATAAGGGGTAATGTGAAGTTGGTAGTTAGTTACTTATAAAAAAATTTGAGAGGATTATCAAGTCGTGTGTTTTGATCTTGGGTGTATTTTTTTTTCCCCATTAAGTAAAAAAAAAAAATCCCTGGAGTTTGCAAGAGTCTCTGTCTTCACCAACATTGGGTAGTTGGCCTGTGCATAGGACTATCATCATTGTCATCAATTTTATCATCCTCATCATTATGCATAGGACCATCATCATTGTCATAAAAAAGATTTGTAACCTCATCACCTCTCTCGTCTACTTCACTTGAGTTAATGATCCCTGCAAGTAATAATAGTTAAAAAACTGATATTTTATATACATTTAAAAAAAAAACTACAAAAGTATACTTTTTAAATGTGCTTTGCTTCTGGTAAGCTAAATACTTTGGCCTTGGCACTTCGCACCTAAATGCACTTATACCACATTGCAGCCACCTCCAGTCACCCCCTAGGTGGCGTGTCAGGCCTGCAGGGGCCACAACAAGGTGGTTGATGGGGCCGCCCCTTGGTTGGACCAGTCTGGCCACCGAAGTGGTGGCTGGATTGAGCCACCTCTTGGGGGTGGTTTTTTTTTTCAATTTCAGTCTTGATTTTTTATCATCCTTTTATTAAGCCTATTGCATGTCATGTCAGCATATCTGTTAATCACTTAACAAATTGAAGGAGGGATCTGTTTAATAAAATTGTAAAACCCAAGGAGCAAGATTATAAATTTGAAAATTCATGGAGGAAAATAATTGTTCAAAACCCTGAGACTGTTTTTGTACTCAACTTTTTTTTTGGTGAGGTGGAACCTCACCAAGGTAGGCTCTTTTAGATCTTCTCCTAAGGAATAAATCTTAGGTCCATGATCCTACCTGCCAGAACTTTGTATAAAGTAGTCTGAGAGAATTCTTATTCAGGAATCAAACGCATGATGTTTGAGTCCACAGCTCATCCCATGCCCGTTCTTCAACAATAGACTGCACCCTAATGAGTTTTTCTATCTAAGCTTTTTATATATTATTAGCACAGAAAAGAAGAAAAACAAAATTACAGCACAAGCATTTATAACTACAAACCAGCAGTAGGGGTTCTAATCGAAGACCTCCCATGATACACCATAAGCCTGCAATGTGTAACTCCGCATTGACTTGACACTAGTTTGGAGGACCCAAGTGTGCTTCCATTCAAATAAAAAGGATCTTCCCAGTGTGTTTTATCTTTGAACTTGTTCAGTCCTTTGTAGTTCACACCGATTTACATTTTGTTGACTCCTTTCATGAATGGACCATCTTCAATTAACACCCTTATTCATCTAGCATATTTGGTTGGGAAAGTTTATTGGGTGTTACATGTTGATATATTTGGAAATTGTTTGTTAAGCTAGGATCATACACATTCTTGACTAATTGGGCATTCTTGCAGTTGCTTCGTTCATTGTTTAATGGTGATAAAAAGATTGATATTCGTGTACTTACTGTTATATCAGACTATTGAAAGCAGTCCACATGGTGAAAATCATGGTGAAGAAGACGTCACCTTGTCTCAATTGGTAATATCTACCTGGCAGTATAATTTAAATCTGAGCATGCTATAGAAATTTAGTTGATATAATCCTATATGCGGTGATGTATTTTACTTCTATTAACATTTTGTTCATTACAATCTGACATTGAGCCATATATTAATCCCAAGTTTCCTATGCAGCACTTAATTGATCTTGCAGGATCTGAAAGTTCTAAAACCGAAACAATTGGATTGAGAAGAAAAGAGGGTTCATACATCAATAAAAGCTTACTTACTCTTGGAACTGTAAGATATTTCTGTTTTGCTCCTTGTTTTTCATTCTCTCTGTTGTATAGTTTACCTTCAATGCCCAGTTTTATTAAATTTACAATCAGAATTTGTACAAGATTGCTAATATCAATGGGATTGGAAGAGATTGTCAATTAACAAACAATGAATTAATGGAGTTATTCCTCTAGTTTAATTGACCACCCAGCGAAAGAACTTCGTGCACTTGTTACTCTTTTTATCGGAATGCCCTCAGTTTTTGCCTCAAACAAGCTTCCTCCATGAGGGTATTCTTTTCCAGATCACTGGCAACCTTATCCTCTCTTTTTCCCTTTCAAAGAAATCAAAATGATTGAAGTTTTTCTTTTTTAAATCTTGTTAGCTCTACCCATTAGTAACTGCATTTTTACAATACAGATGCAGTGATCAGTTGGATCTTTAATTAATTAACATCTCTCTCTACTTTATTTTACAACCCCCCTTCTTCTATCCATAGGAGTTCTAATGAAGGTTTCCATTCAAGTTTCAATAACATCAAAATCTTGAAACACTCAAGAAGAGCTTCTTTCTGTTCCAATGCTCCCAAACACCTCCCCATTCCATATTCTTAAAACAACTTTTAAAAGTTATGAGTTTGCATGCCAGAGCAAAACTTGTAAATGTTGACGCAATTGAGTCCATCATTGTTTCACTCTTTCCACAAAACCCTTTTTTAATCTTTTTTCTCTGAATAAAACGTCTGTGCTTTTGCAATTTAGGTACCTCTATTTATTTAGTACTATTTACGTTATCACCCTGAAATATGATTTTTTAAGGCAAAAGCCCTAGTGTTTACTGTCTGTTATTGCAGGTGATCTCTAAACTAACAGATGGAAAAGCAACTCATATTCCCTATCGAGATTCAAAACTCACCCGTTTGTTGCAGTCATCTCTCGGTGGCCATGGACGGGTCTCCGTAAGTTTGATACAATAGTTAAAAAAATATCTACTATTGACGGAATTGGAATTTTATCTTTGCAACTATTTAGCACATTTCATTTTAATTTTGGTTCACATGTGGAAGATGATCTTGTATGTTGTTGTAGCTCATTTGCACAGTGACTCCTGCCTCTAGTAATAGTGAGGAAACACACAACACATTGAAGTTTGCTCATCGGAGCAAGCGTGTGGAAATTAAGGCTTCTCAAAATAAGGTTAATTTAATATTCACTTACTATGTGAAATTACTCTTCATTAAAAATCCTTCACCTGGTGTTGCTTCGTCTTTTACTGCCTCTCTCACCCTCCCTTTTTCCTTAATGACCGTAGATTATGGATGAGAAATCTCTCATCAAGAAGTATCAGAAGGAGATTTCTAGCTTAAAGCAGGAGCTTCAGCAGTTAAAGTATGGCATGATGCAGAATCCAAGTGTGGTTGCATCTAGTCAGGAAGATCTGGTTAATCTGAAGCTTCAGGTTTGTGCTGTTACATGATGACAAAATTATATAGTTACTAGCATGCATCTTGTTAAATTGTTACCAAGGCTTTGTGCAAAAATCAGCTCTTCCATGACTAAACAGCTTATGTGCAGATTATGGTTGAGTTTGAGGTCCAGTGCCACGTGCTGCTACGATGTTACTTTTATCTGTCTTATGCCACTTTTCTTTCCCATTAGAAAACAATTATTCTTTGGTTTTTTATAACTGAGAATCACTAGTATGTGGATTCTGTTATTTGTGTTGTTGTTCGATCTCCATATAACATGTTTTGGTTCATGGTGTCAAAGCTGGAAGCCGGTCAGGTAAAATTACAGTCAAGATTGGAAGAGGAGGAAGAAGCCAAGGCTGCTTTGATGGGGAGAATTCAGCGACTAACTAAACTAATTTTGGTTTCTACAAAAAATGCTATACCATCAAGCATTTCAGAAAGGCCTGGCCATAGGCGGAGGCATTCTTTCGGGGAAGATGAGGTATATAATTTAGCAATTTTAAGCTTAGTTTGTATTTCAAAGTTAAAATTGTTTCTTGAGGGTCCTGAAATATAGATGTCCTTTGGACAAACATGCTGTTTTTTAGTGATAACATGTTTCTTGAGATGGATTTTTAAACTTGTGTTTGTAACTGACACAAAAAAGAAGGAAAGAAAAAAATGAACTAATACCACTACCTGTCATGTTAATATTACCCTTGATCCATTGTTTCTGCAGCTAGCATATTTGCCTGATAGAAAAAGGGAATATGTGATTGATGATGATGCTGGGAGCCATGCTTCTGAGCTTTCATTTGAAGGAAGGGATGATGTCATGAATATTGATGAGTTAGTTAAAGATTACAAAAAGAACAGAAAACGAGGAATGCTTGGCTGGTTTAAAGTGAGAGTAGGTTCTCTGATTCCTTTTGGCATATGATTTGTGAAGTTTGATTATTTTTCTTTTTTGGTGCTCGCTAGAAAAGAAATATGAGATTTAACTGATATCTCAATATTGATTTTTCACTTATTAACTGAACCTTCTTCAGCTTCTCGTCAGTTTGTAAATTGTACCAATGTTCTATCATCCATTGATCATATTCTTGGTAAAACTTATGGACCATTGATCATACTTTTTTGTCAATGTGCTTCAACTAGCTTCACATGATATGGGACAAGATGTTGGGATTTCAGACATTATACTCATCACCATAGGGATAGTTCAGGTCACGTGTATTCTGCCAGTGAAGATCCTTTTGGATTGTAGTAAAATATCTGAGTAAATCCTATCTTTCTTTAATTTTTTTTTTTGTGTGATCAATCATAGTGAAGGCTTTTGCAAGTTGGTGGTAACTTCCATTTGGATTGCTGATGTTGGCAAACCACATTAGCCAAGTTCATGGCAGATATGTTTAATTGGCATGAATGGCTGTGGCTAGAATGCAGCGTGGACCCTCAAAATTTTTTTTGCACCGTGTTATTTTGGCTATTGTGAGTGGTGGCTCCATGACTATTGTTGATGTTCTGCTGTCCTCATTTTTTGTTTCAAAAGAAACTTTGACATGATTTACACTTTATTAAAACTTCTTGTTTGTTGCATCTGTTATGCTAACAAAAATATTCATAAATGGGTTCTTCTCTAGTGATTTTATACACTAAACAAGCTGTAAATTCTACTATGCAGAAGCCTGAGAATCAGGTAGTATTGTCACCAAATTCTGACAATGGAAGATTTGCAATTGGTTCACCTGCATCTTCTTCAAAATCATTGCAAAATAGACTCATGTCTAATGACATGAAGGATGGACGGAGAAAATCTGCCAGTAGAAGCGGAAATGAATCTGCTGTTGTTGATTCATTTCCAGAGAGAACTCAAGCTGGTGACTTGTTTAGTGTGACTGTTGGAGGTCGCCGTCTTCCGCCGGTAAGGGGGATTCTCAGCACTGCTTTATTATTGATCCTTCACCGCATTGATACACAATGGAATGTTAGCATATTTTGTCGGATGTTATGTCAAAAGACATGGGCCAAATTTCATTCCTGATTAATGCAGGTTAGCATAGCCTTGCCAAGTTTCATTCCTTATTATAGCAGTCATATGGGACTAGCACTTAAACTAAGAAGGAGATGAACAGAAATTTAACTCTTAAAATGAATTCTACCATATCTGATATTTAAGAGCTTTAAGAAGTTGTCAAAGATGATGTGGTGCTGTGATAGAACATAGGTGTGCTCTGTAATTTAGTGCAGTCTCATAAGTTTCTACACTGCATCTGTTGGTCCTTTAAACAATGATACCAAGGTTTCTCAGGTACTATTTGCAAAATATACGTTGAATTGTTGATTTGGAAAACTTTTAATGCCTATGAACTTGATGTGCAATTGTGCATTGCTAAAATTAGTTTATATATGTGCTTCAAGGCAAGTGGGTAATGTTTCAATTTTAACTTGATACTGTTGAATGACCTTTTCAGACTGGGACAACTATTATAGATCAAATGGATCTTCTTTGTGAGCAAGTTAAAATGCTGGCTGGGGAGGTGGCATTATGTACTAGTTCTCTGAAAAGACTCTCAGAGCAAGCAGCTAGCAATCCTGAAGATCCACAACTGAACGTGAGCAGCCTCTTTATTTTTTTTACATTCAGAACAAATTCAATTTGTTATCCTCGGTGACTCTTTAATGGTCATTGTTTATTCTAGGAACAAATGCAAAAGTTAAAGGATGAAATCAGTGAAAAAAAGCATCAAATTCGTGTTTTGGAGCAACGTATGATTGGGTCTGTTGATGTGACACCACATGCATTGAATGACACTGAAAAGTCTCAGGTAACTTAATGTGAAACAGGTAGAATTTGATTGTAATGGAAAACTGGTTTAGTCATGTTTGCAATCAATGAAGATGCAAAACAGAGGAATTTTAATTTGATGCAGATGCTTTAATCTTACTAGTAGTTTTCTATGGCACTACAAAAAGTGCACAATATTATTAGACATTTTCTGTCTCAGCTTTTCAATATACTTTGAGCTTCTACTGTCTTAGCCTTTCATGCTCTACATTTATCAAGTTACATTCTTTTGGAGCGACCATCTGTTCCACCCAATTTCTCTTAAAGCCCACATTATGTTTTCAGCTTATTTGAATCTTCTTGCCCCCCGTATTCCCTCATTATTGTTTCTAAATTCTGAATATGTAATAAAGAAGGAACATGGAGGAAAGCACAGTTCTTGGGAGGTGGAGGGAGTTAGCATCATCATAGTAATTATAAAGTGATCATCATTGCTATTAAATTTCTAATTTGGTAGTCATGATCACTTATTGTTAGTGCTTTTTTATTTTTATTTTTCTAATCTATCTATTACGTTCCCATGTAGGCTCTTGCCAAGCTTGCTTCTCAACTAAATGAAAAAACATTTGAACTTGAGGTTTGTTATCTTGTTTACTTTTTAGCTATAAGGATGCTATTTCTATATCAATTTCCTAACACATTTAGTAACTTCATCACTTTCTGTTTGCATAACCAAGATTAAATCAGCAGACAATAGGATACTCCAGGAGCAGCTGCAGATGAAGGTAAAATTTGAAAGCTGTTAGATCTCTCCTTCTGTACTTATAATGTTAATGTTTCGTATTTTTTTCTTATTGTTAGATATCAGAGAATGCTGAGATGCAAGAGACAATTCTCCTTCTAAGGCGACAGCTCAACTCATTATCAGATAAAAGTATTTCACAACATCTTATTGATGCTGGGGCTACCCAACCCAAGACATATTCTGAAGTCCTATTTGAAAAAAACGAGAGGAAAGGATTTGGTCCATGTGAAGGAATTTGTGTTGATGAAAGTACACCGACAAGTGTCATGAGCTTGAATAGAATATTTTATCTTGAGGAGTCCAAAGACTGCAGAAGTGATTTGAAAAACCAAGTCCATATGCAGGTTACCTCTTTCTTTTTCATGTTTGGGCCTATTTTGCAATAGGAAATCAATGCCATCTTTGGTCTAACAAGCAATCTTTTTTATTTTTATTGATGAATAAGAAAGCTCTTTCTTGTTTAATGGTTCAATGGGCATGCTATCATTATTTTATCTTATTTAGGCTGCTGAGATAGAGACTTTGAAGCAAGAGAAGGTGAGATTGACTGAAGAAAAGGATGGTCTCGAAATTCAAACTCAAAAGCTGGCAGAAGAAGCTTCATATGCAAAAGAGTTGGCTGGGGCTGCAGCAGTTGAACTCCGAAACTTGGCTGAAGAAGTAACTAAACTGTCTTATGAAAATGCAAAGCTCACTGGTGACCTGGCTTGTGCAAGAGAGGCTGATTGCAGATCTCTCTGTTGTCAGAGGTCTACATTGTATGATTCCAAGCAAAATAGAACAATTGGTGCTCGAATTGATGGTCACCCTAGAAAACTAGAGGATGAGGTTTCGGTTGTAGAGATCCAGAAAGATCTTAATGCAAGATATCAAAGAGAAGCTGTTCTTGAAACGGCATTATCTGAGAGAAATCAAGTAGAAGGTGAGCTACAGAGAAGACTTGCTGAAGCTAAACAGCGAGAAGAAGATTTGGAAAATGAGCTTTCAAATATGTGGGTGCTTGTTGCAAAGTTAAGGATGTCTGGCACTAATGCTGATGATGCAGCCTCTAAAGGGTTGCATGCATCAAGTATATCACAAACTAGAGTTAGAAATGGATTTCTTCAATCAAATGGTAATTCTTGTAGAATGCTCAAAGAAGACGAAGGCCATGAAATAGCGGATAAAATGAATACATTAGAAGAATTAAGAGCTTGCTATACAAAAGAAAGTAGAAGATGCGAAGAATTGGAAAGCCTTGTTTCCAGATTGAAGGTATGCATGTTATAGACCAAACTGTTGGAGAAGTGCCACAATTTATGCGGCCTAATTCTAGAGTGGATTGAAACTAAAAGTTTTGTATGAATTTATATGCTATGAGTTATATACAATTGTTTGCTGGTTGCTTGACTTTTTATGGCACAAATACTTGGCCTTATTTTTTCTTCCGTCCCCAGGATGTTACCAATGTTTGACTTTATATTAAAAATCATTCCAGATAGTAATGGCTCCCTTAGCTATCTTTTTATTTTTTATCTTGAGCATTAATACTTATCTAAATAAATCTGGCTTTCACGCTAGTAATTTACACTTCAAATTCAGTGGTTAGATATCATTGATGAAGATGATATTTTGCCTGCTGCTTCACAAAGAGGGTATTGTCATGACTTCGATGGCATACTCCATGAACACAGACATTAGATGGCATCGATGTTTGTTTGCTAAATGCTTTATGTTATCGAATCTTTCTATGCATCAGCATTATGTCCTTGTCTTTTCAATTGTATTCTCTGTAGTTGGACTTTGTAAATTACAGAGCTCATTAGATTAAAGGATGTCTTTGTTGCATGTTGTTTAAGGCTATGTTTGGATGTTGATGTGATATCAGATGATCTGTGAATAATAGTGAAAAAGTAGTGAATAGTAGTGAGCTGTTTGCGAATAGTAGTGAAGTAGTCTCCTTACCAAACATAGTAAAATTCTCGGCTTGGTCAGTGCAATTGAGATGTTTATCAAGTAATTCTGGCAATACTGAATTTGTTGCATGTCTTTGATGCATGTCATTTAAATTTTGCTAGCTCCTAACTCGTAACTCGGTGTTCTCTGTTGTATACTTTCTGTGTACTTGGGCTATACCTATTTACTTGTTTCAATAATATTTTATATTACCTATTGAGAAAAATAACTGAATTTGAATGAATCATGTCAGGGTGAAGATATTGCTGGTCTGGATGTTACTGCTCTTGAAGAATTGCAGAACCTTCACGTTGAGGCTATAACTAAGATTTGCCATGCAAAGGTGATTGTTTTCTCTTGCTTTATTTCTGCAAACCTCTCTCTCTCTCTCTCTCTATATATATATATTTTTTAATATCAGAGATCATTGATTAATTTCTCCTATGCAATTCTTCCTTTTCTTTGTAAATATCAACTGGATATATGGTATGATTTGGACCTCCGGTGTTTCTATATATTCACAGACTGACACTGGTCATTATGCAATGCAGTGTTCTAATCATGGCTTATGGCATCCTGAAATGAACACATAAAGCGGGCGCTTCCACGCAGTTTCTCATCTTTAAGGTTAGTCTTAAGCTAAAATTCTTTCTGAATGGTTATTGAGTTTGATGCATTCATGACCACTAAAATATTGAAAAGTCTGTGATATGCTACAAGCGTGTCTACAGAAAATAAATTGACATTATTTAGAATGAGGGGGTTTATCATTTTGTTTTCCTTGTCATATGCTTAATACTAAAAAAAAAGTTACTAAGATGTTAATTATTAGATTCTTTTAGCAGGAAGTAGACACATTCCTACTCTTTTTAAAAGAAAGATGATAGTGCCCTATATTTGATTAGAAAGTGCCCACAGATGACGGATGAATACCGTGGTAACAAACTAGACAGACTGAACACTATTATACAAGCTCAAAATCATTTGCAGCACATATGAGGAATACCGGCTCTATCTACTGCAATCTGACCTTTCACTTCTTGTGGGAGTTTTGTCAACTCAATATATTGTTCGGAGACTCGCCAGCCTCCTGATTTGGCCAGACCACCTGAGAGTCAGCCACTTGATTCCTTTTTCTAAGTACAAGACGAGCTGAACAAACACAAGACTGTCTAATAATAATTATTTGCTTCTATAAATATCGTAGGGACCAAGTAACCCAAATTAACCACCGCTCTTGAGTCAAATTCAAGCTCTATTTCCAACTAATTTCTCTGCACAAATCTTCAGGCCATCCAAAATACATTTCTAGACACCTCTCCACCACTACTAACCGCCCGTTATTCAAGCAACATTCGTCTGCAGTAAGCTTAATTCTCTAATTAATTGTGAATTATATCATGGAGTTTATATGCTGCATTATGACATTGGCTTCTAGGTAATCTAGTTGCAATTCATTTAGGTCATTCTTACTTTCCAAGAAAATTTACATGCAAAATGTAGCTAACATTCAAGATCTTCCAAGTTCCTGCAATACCTAATGTCGAAATGTCTCGAGAAAATTGAAGATTTATATGTTTTATTGTCATTTACAGTCAAAATTAAATCTTTTCAAATTCCTTGGAAAAAAGTTGTTATAAGGAATGATAATTTGTTTTAGAAATGGGTACTTATCAGATAAATTCTGGGGTTGCGAATCTTGCAGGGACTAAGCAGGCGTAATGTATTCTGTACAGTGATGGAAATCGTAACCAAAGCAACCATGTATCCGATCAGTCAACTTATTTTATAACTCTTCAATAGAATTACTGAGTTTTTACCTAAAAAAAGGTACTCAATTGTTGTAAAAAACTTCTTGAGATAGCAATCTGTTAATCCATCTCTACTGCTAGTTATCGGTGCTAACCCATATAATATATTGCAAGAAAAATGCACCTCCTTCAAATGACAAGAAGGGGTCTGATTTTTTTTCTAATTTAGCATTGATTTTTGCTGAAAAAGTAGTAATTGTAAGGAATATAAAAGGCTTATTTCCTCTGGTATTTCTACTAAATTTATTCGCGACATCACAGACAGTTTTTATTTTTATTATTTTTTATTGGCACTTGATGTCCAAGGACAGCGTCCCGATTAATCCAAGGGAGTATAGGTCCTTGGCACTGACTGTTCCATTAGTGCACTAATCCAGGGGAGTATAGGTCCTTGGCACTGAGTGTTCCGTTAGTGCACCTCAGGAAATCTAAAGAGAATTTTCCAGTCTGATGGTCCTTAAAGATTGTTTGCATTCAAGGGGATTTGAACCTTAGACTTGGGAGGAGCATACCCCAAGTTCAAGGCCTTTACCACTCGAGCCAACTATTGGGGTTATATAGTAGAAAATAAATATAAGTTCTTTATTAAAAAATAAAAGAAAATCTATAGGCATACCATGATTGGCTGCAAGGGTACCTTCTTGGTCATTGCAATTTAATACGCGATTATGGAAACATCAAAGTCGTTCGGCTCTGATCAGAACTTTCATATGTCTACTGTATATGCTTGCCCTTTAATATACAAATCAAATAATTCGTCTTCAACTCATTCAACAAAGAATAAGTAGTTTATCTCGAGATATAACGAGAATTTAGACTGAAAATTATGAACAGTTTGAAGTACAAAGGTTCCTTGAATCCTAGCAACATGTTGATTGCGACCTCCTATATGTTTTCCCATGGAACAAATTGCATCCTGCTTTTACTCACCAACAAGAAAACACAAAATGAAAGAGACAGTGACATGAAGAAAAAGGAAGCATCAATTGAAAGAGAGGAAGCCTTGGAGGCGTAATAGTAGTAGTAGGGATATGAGTAGTCATGCGGATATGTTGTAGGTGTCCCTGGACCTGGAGGTATATTGTTGAAGTACTTGTAAGGCGGTGGAGGAGGTTGGACTGAAGAGTATGAAGAAGCTTTTGGGGGTGATGCTTCTAGTGGTGGTGGTCGTGGTGGCCGTGAGTGGTGTGCTGATGGCGATGGTGGCGGATGTGACTGTAGCAGTGGAGGAGGAGGTGGCGGTGGCGGCGAACATATTACAGGACATGTTGCACAATCACTGATGCATAGTGTGTTGGTTGAAGGAACCCCGATTTGATCCTCAGATGTCACGTTGGCAAACATGATCAGCCCTATAATCCCTACCTTCAAGAACCAAAGAAACCATTTCTTTCTCATCCAGGCCAAAATGTTGCCATGATCCTTACCCATCTGAACTGTAATGGCATAAGCTTGGGAGAAAAGGCCGGGGTTTGGTATTCTCAATTCTGTCCTATAGGGACTGAAAAACTTTGTTGAGCTTGTGTGACTTTATAGGGACAAAAACAAATGAGGCCTCGATAGGCTGTGAGTCTTTAAGAAGTAATTTGGATGCTTCTTTAGTGGGTTTTGTGGTGAACTGCTGTAAAGGAGGACACATCCCTATAAAAACTACTTTTGTAATCATCTCTAGAGTTGGACGCCCTATATCCCTGAAAAATGTAAAAAGTCAAATATTTGAGGGCCTGCAATACAGGAAAACCTGTATTGGAATAATAAAGAACTGTAGTTTGTTTGACTGAAGGTGGTGCATAATTCCCTCTTTCGGTGGTGGTGCCATTGATTGATCAATGTGGATGGACAGAGCACAAAAGATTGACCAACAGGAAACCAAACATCTTGAAGTCACCAAGATAGACCTCTTGATTAACTGTCACTTTTATTATTTTGTCATTGTAATTCTCCTTTATCTTTTTCTACCTTTTGAACACTATAAAAGTGATCTTTAGATATGAGATGGTGATGATGAAAAAGGGAGAGGGACCCATGACTGTAATTAGTTTTATAGGAGAAAGTTAAAATACAAGTCATAATCACTTTGTTATCTCCTTGGAGTTCGAAGCACATGTGATAGTGCGTTTTTCTTTCATTTCATGGAAAGGAATCCTAAGTAAAGCATCTTTGACAATCTTAGACTTTCGTTTTCTTATGCCTTTCTCCAAACATAATCTACCTTTGTGTATGAATCAATGCTTTCTTCATTATTATCACACTTCATGCTTCTTCTTTCCTTGTACTTTTCTTTGCAAGGTGGGCTTCTTTATGCCCTCTTCCTTTGCTGTTTCTAGGGAATTCTGGTTTGATCTAGTATATCCCCCATGCCATAGAAAGAGTACGTAGTTGGGGGCATAACTAGTAGACGTACTAAAAGAGACCCCTCATTACCACTTTAAAACGCGGTGTTGGATATTCTGCAGAAGTGAAAAAACCTTAAATTCAAGCAGCAGTGGTTCAGGAAGAGAAAAGGTCAAGCAAGGGTACCCCATCTATGTTGGATGAGGTTGATTTCTTTTCTACTTTCCTTGAACATACCTCGGGATTTTTCCTCATTTTCTGCGTAGTTTATTTGCCTTGAAAAAAAAAAAATTCAATAATCTTTGTACAATCATTACCTAGCTAGTTAGAAACTGTCTGAATAATTATGGCCAAACCACCATGTTTAATACTGCAAATATTAAAACAATAGAAGTTTTGCAGTAGGAGTGACATTTTCAAAACGAGCCTGCGGATGTATCTTTCTTTCCTCTCATTTTCACCTACATTTAAGAAACTGTGAACTGATTACTTGGCTTGACCAACATGTCTGTCACTTGTAAAGTTCAGTCCACCCATTTATTTAAAAGCAACTTTCTACCCAACAAGTCTTCAATGTCATTTGCTGCCATCTTCTTTTGGTTAATTAGGTCTATGTTCAATGCTGCATCAGTGGTCTTGGGTTGGCTCCTAGCTAGTGAGTTAATATTAGAACAATATGTTTGAAATACCAACAGTTTTGAAGATAAATGCATTTATGCTGCCCACAAACGAGCAGGAATGATGAAATACAACAACAATAATCGAATTAGTCATTTTGAACATCCGGAGTCTGCCAACATGGAGGAAATCACAAACCTAGTTTTCGTTTAATGCCCTTGATGACTGTGGAGTTGATGATGCAGAATCACGTGATGCGTGGCTCTGACTCTGGCTACTACTGCTGTACCCTTGACTAGTGCTTGCATCACTAGTCCTTCCAAGCTCTCTTAACCGGTTGAGCTCTGGCAATACAACCTTGCCAAGATCTGGCCTGTCTTTCTTCCTCAGCTCTGCACACTTCAATGACAATTTAGCGAATGCCAGTGCCTCATCAAGAGGCCAGTCCGTCACAGACTGGTCAAGCAGCTCTGCAAAAGTATTTCTTTGGATGGCCCTTTGAACATGGTGAGCAATACCCATCGGTGGCTTGGCTGTGATGATTTGGAGTAGCATTATCCCCAATGAGTAGATATCTGATTTGGTTGTCAACTTGCCAGTTTGCTGATACTCAGGATCTATGTAACAGAAAGTCCCTGCAGCTGAAGTCAGGTGATATTGTGTGACACTGTCAGCCACGGAAGGAGGGACCAAGCGTGCCAGGCCAACATCACTGATTTTGGTCACAAAATTGCGGTCTAAGAGGATGTTGGCAGGCTTAAGGTCCCGGTGCACAAGAGGTTCTGGCTTTGTTTGGTGAAGGAATAGAAGTGCAGTGGCAATCTCAGCAGCTATTTGGAATCGTCTTCTCCAGGAAAGTGGAGGGCTGTTCCCTCTTCGAAACAGCCTATCTTCTAAGCTGCCATTGTTCATGAATTCGTAAACCAAACATCCATACTCAGGGCATGCACCGAGAAGGAGGACCATGTTAGGATGTCTAATGCAGCTAAGGACCTCAACCTGTGCATGTCGTAGACAATAGTAAACTAAAGGTTGGTAGAGCATATATATCGGATGAGTATACATGGTGATGTTCTTGCAAGTATAATCAATCTGATTTGTTCATTGCAAATCAATGGAATGACCCAAGGAAGACATTAGCTACGATGTACTTATACTCCAAAAGTCCAAAAAAGGGATTGGGCTCAAGGACTAGTTATGGAAATTAGCGTAACGCCCTAAAAAAGCATAGATCACATATTTTTTATGCTCCAAGAGTTAGAAAAATATTGTAAGTACCATTTGTAATGTTCAATCTGCACTTAATACCCTAAAGGAATTACTCAAGACAAGAATTGAGTTCCTTAAAATAATTACGAAGTTCATCTTGGGATAGTAAATAATCAAGGTAGGACTTGATGCTCACACCTCTATCATAATTCATCTACCCAATATGATGGTTTAGATTCAAAGATGAGATGAGATGGTTTTAGACGAAAGATGAAAGTCAAATAAAATATTATTAGAAAATTATTTTTTAATATTATTATTGTTTTGGGATTCAAAAAAGTTGAATTGGAATTTCAAAAAGTCGAATAGTTTATTATATTTTGCGTAAGAATTTAAAAAATTTATAACGATGAGATGAGATGAAATGCTTTTCGAATCCAAATGGAGACCTTGAGATTTAAATGTGAGCATGTTCTGATGCTCCTTAACAAATTGACAGACTTCATGCAACAACAATGCTCTGAAATAAGAAGTATTATCTAGGAGATCTGAGTCTTTTGCAATTTAACACCCTGCGTATATATATCTTACCTCCTGTTGGAATTGCTTCCTCCCTTGAGCAGCATCTGGTCTCAAAACTTTGATGGCAACCGGGGTGTGATGAAGTAAACCTTTATACACAGGTCCATATCCACCTTCACCAATTTTCATTGATTGAGAAAAATCATCTGTTGCCTTTTCAATCTCTTCTATGTTATATTTCCTATACCGGACATCATTATGAGTCATTGCAGACAAGGCCCGATCCTTCTCTTCTGCCTCTCGCCTGGCCTTCATTTCTGCCTGTTTTCTTCTCAGTGCTTCCTTCTCCGCTAGCCTCTGTGCCGCCTCTGCTGCTTCAATGGCTGCTTTGCACTTGGCTCTCTCTAACTCCGCAATAGCAACAGCTGCTTCTTCAGCAAGCCTCGCTTCTTGAAACTTGCGAGCTTCCTCCAGCTTCCATTGATGAAGCTCTCTAGCCTGACAATCAGTGGCACAACATTTTATAATCATTTCAATCATCAATACTGCTAACATTAAATTAAAATGATTGAGCTTGAGTCGAAAGATTGAGATCAATTCCCAAACGGTGAAGAGAAATTAAGTCAAGGATCATATTGAAGGGCAGATTGAAGATCAGTGGTCTCAACCGAGCTGGTGCCTCACTGGAAATGTACTTTTTCTTTGAAAATTGTGAAGATATGACATCACCTTATTTTTGGCTGAGATTGCTTCTTTGCAAGCTGAGCTATACATGTCCATGGTTTGCTTCAGTTCGAGCTTCAACCTTTTCATCTCAGCTTCTACATCTCGCTGCAACGAAACCAGCAGCTCATAGTCAGATTACTTGATAAGAGTAGTTCATATATATACCGTATGATAATAAAGGCGACAGTTTTGGGACTTCTTGCTGGTATTTTCACTATTAATTAATTTGCAGTACTTACTGTAGACTGTCTGCCCCAGGTCATGTCCATGGGAGATGGAATGCTGAGATCTAAGATTTTGCCTGAGATATCTATGGATCCGAGCATCACTGCCCCTTGTGAAGGATCAGTACTGTCAATGGACTGCAGAGTATCACGGCCAAATGAAGGCCTTTGACCACGGTTTGAAAATTCCATATTCTCCATTGAGAGATTGGTCGGACTATTCCTGGCCCTCTCGCGTGCTGCTGCTGCTATCGGTGTATCATTGCCCCTTTCCAGGTGCAACAATCTCTCAGACCCCGCACTTCTCCACCGTGAAGGTCTGTGCATGTTTTAATAAGAAAGGAAAAAACAATGGAAATTAGTAACTAAAAGGTTTGATAATAACTAGATCATCAGTATTTGTCTCTTTTTATGATATCTCTTGCAAGCATGCACATATATTGGCTTGACAACAATCGGCTTGCATCAAAGAATTCTGGTAACGAAGAGTAGTACTCATCAATGGATACCAATATCAGTTGTAGTCATGTTTTGGGTATGCATAATATTGTATGTACGTACCTGATGGCCCCATTTTCTTCCCCGCCGTGATCAGAATGTGGTGGTGGGAGTCCCACAAGAGATGATAATGATTGTTTAGGTGGGTTAACTGTATTAGACAGAGGCCTTGGTGCCGTTCGCAATGAAAGTATCTTCCCCTTCGAAATCACAAACACAGAACAGAAACTTGGTGCATATTTCATTAAAGTAGCTGTCACATCGTATGTTTTGAACTTCCTGCGTTAACCCCAACAATGCATATAATATAGTTCAGTTTCCCTTTTATATTCACACACAATACTTTGAGAGAGAGAGAGAGACCTTGAGAGGGCATTCCTTGTAGATGCACCAACAATAATACTTTCGATGCAGTTCTTGTATATATAGTCCAGAAGTGCTTTAGGAACGTCATTATCTTCAAGGACCACCTCTCTCAAGTGAACCTGACGTTCAACACATGATATATTGAGATCTGATGTTAGTTAGTTTGCTTAATCTTGCACCAACTACTGGCATCGATCTCAATTACCTCTCCCGGCCCTTATATGCATGGCAATGGACCATGCCAAGTCCCGGCCACAAATGAAAGAGAGAGACATTATCAAGTAGAATGATAAATTTATTCTTTTTTGTATAAATATTTCGAATAGTTTTAAATTATAAGTAATAAATATTATACGATCTACTTTATATGTTTTTCTCTCTTCTACTTAAAGTCCTAATTTTCGAACTAAACTTGAGGCTACCTTTGATCCAATAGTATACCCACAACTTATTGAAAAACTCGAAAAAATATCATCCCTCTCAAATAATCTTATACATATGATTGGATGCGATCTCGTATTTACATTTATTTGGATAATCAAATATATAAATGCAAGTATATAATTAATTATATAAAGTAATATTATATACAGTTTTAAAATGTGCAAGTTTAGCGCGCACTCATTTTGAAAAAAGTGAGATTCACTAATAACATATTGTGCACAAACTCTACACACGTACCCCTCTACGAGCAGAATATGAGCGATAGGGGAGGAAGAGGTCATTGCCATCAACGTGATCGCTTGGTTCTCCATGATCACTTCCACCATGATCTGCATAACTATCAACAGATGCATACACACATATATACACACATCAGAACCCACCGAGGGCCACAAAATTGTATGACAATAATGCTAAAAACTTAAATCAAAGGCCATTTCGATAAGAATGGATTTAGATTCTCTAGAGTTCGATTAATCATAAGGCAAAAAATGAGAAAGGGACAATACATAATCTAAATTTTTAACATTTATTGAGAATTTAATACTATTCAAGAAATTCACTCAAGTAACTATAAATATTGTGGACTCGACTCTCGATAGGTGTGAATATATATTAATCGCCATAACCCTAACCCTAATGGAGGTTAATTAGTTATAATTAAGGTACGAACAAATTACTTAATCATTAATCAAATGTGAAAGAGAGAGGGTACCTACGATGTTGGGTACTGCCTCTGTGCCTAACGTGGACGACAGTGAGAGAGTGGTTATCGTAAGCTGCAAGATGGTCCATGGCCCACCGGACGGCATGAGGGCTGTTCTTGTCCTTGTCAATGGCCACAACGGTGGTCTTGACAATGGATACTTGAGAGCTGTCATCGGGAGGGAAGTGGTGAATCATTAATTTTTGCAAACTCTGGATACCTCTGATCAGATATCGATTATATATTGATGTTAACGTTAACGACGTTGCTCGTTCGTTCCCTAGAGCTAGCAGAGCTAAGCTGCTATCTATCTCGCAACAGTACTGCGCGCTGCCAGTACTATTACTGCAAAAAATTTGCGACCGCCGGGGCCGCAAACTCCTCCACCGTGAAAATCCGACCGGCGGGGAGAGGATCGAGAGAGTAGCTTAGCTCTACCTTGCTCCAAACGTGGAGCTGAAAACCCATGTATGATCCAGTGAGCAGACGAGGAAAACGGAATATTTACGTATCTCTTAAAAAATGCATGAGCCTCGCCCACCATTCGCTTGATTTAGGCAATTTGACTCGGCCATGACCGAGAGACTTGGCCTCTCTCCCCCAACTCCTCCGCAAGTCTCTCTATATTGGGACTTTTGACACAGAAAACTCAAGAAGATTCTAATTTTCCTTGTATAGAGAACTATATATCATGTTGCGCGTATATCCATTTGATCGTTTTATATCCGGCCATTTGAGATCAGATAATCATCGTATAGTAAATATATATACCATTGAGATCGATCGAGTAACGTAGAATGTTCATTTTACCTGTCAAAATCATCAATAAATTATATAGTGGTGATCATGTGGATGACTCTACTTCTACAGTGAAAAAGAGAAAAGGGCTTTGCTCTACTTATATTTAACTTCTTTACGTGATAATTTATTGTGATCCATTAGATTATATATATCTTTTTATTATAAACTATGTAAAATCACCATTTATTTAAAAAATTTAAACTAATTTGAGAAAGTTTAGATTTTATTATTTATTTTATATCTTAACACTCCCCCCACTACAACAAATTGGAGCTTTTGCCACGAGTTCTTTTTTCGCAGCATAATATCGTGGGAAAAAGTGGCATTTTGCCACTAAAATTGTTGGAGAGAATAAACATAGGCATTTTCCCATGAGATTGTCGTGGTCGATAATATTTGATGGCAAAAGATTTTTTTCCTACCACCTCCATAGTTTTTGTGACCAACTTGTTTCTTGAATAATAAATATAGGCAGCATATAGACCTTTAGTGGGAAAATAGTTATTGTGACGAGTTAGATTATCTTTTTACCATGGAATAAAATCATCGCAAAAAACTATTTAATTTGTATTCTCATCAGCATGACTTATCTGTTTTAACGACGAAAACATTAGCCGCAATTAAAATTTAGCGATGAAAACATTAACCGCAATTAAAATTTAATTACTCAGTGAATTTTTACTCGGCCAAAACTCACGAAAACCACACAAACCCCCCCTGGCGGTCGACAGCACCACGACACCTTTGACGAACCCCTCCTCCCTCTTTTCTCTCCATCCACCATTGCGCCCTAACCCTTACTCTTCTCTATATTTCTCTATTTTCTCCCCCTCTTTGCCGTCGTGCGCCATCGCAAGCCTAGCTACTAGCATCGATTTCCTCTCAACCGTGTGAGAAGCTCTCTCACGTCCACACAAGTTTCTCCCTCTTCAAGCCCCGATACCCCACTGTCTCTCCCTCATCTCTCTGTTTCTCTCATCTCTGTAAGAGCCCCTTGTAGTTTCTCTAATTAACTATGAGCATGGTTTTCAGATTTTAATCTTTTGTGTAGATGGTTAGATACCTCAATAATTCCCTCTTGACTTCTCCACGTCGCCATCGCAACCCGCATTCAAGCCACCGTCATATGCTTTCATATGAGATTCTTTTTGTGATTTTAGGGTATGTATTTCGAGATCTATACTTGATTGTACGTATTTCTTCTTGGTTGCATTGCACTGAGATATGTTCTTACTAACTCAAAACCCTAGTTTTTGTAGATCTCCCATTTTATCTGGCATCCAAAACTGCATTTGTGAGTTTCACTGATTTTTGTTATTTGCAATAGATAGTGGATCTCTGTTCTCTGCCATTGCACATGGATCTGTAAATAGTATTAAACCAGAGCTCAAAGTAGGATCTTCCTCTACAGGATTGCTTTTTGAATTGCACATTCTTCGCTCGTGGTCTTTTGAATCAATACCACCTTAATTAGTAGAGAGAAAAACTTAATTCTAATAAATTCCCCCAGGTGTTTTGAGGTTCTTATCGGTTGTTAAGTTTAAAGGGTTTGTAGCTTTTGTGTCTTTTGGTGTACGTGGGAGCTTGAGAGTTGTATGTGATCTAAATAATAAACAGTGTGAAAGTCATGAAGTCTTTGAATTACTACTTGTCTTACGTTCCTACTCTGTCTTAGTTCATGTGTGTAAGTTCTCCCATCTCTAATAACATTTACTGAATTCAAAAACATGTTATATTAGACAAGAAAAAGAGGCAATTCGAGTTCTGATGTTTTAAGCTTCTAAAATCACTCTACAAACTGGGGCATTTGTCTTCAGATGCTCAAAATTTTAAGCCTTTGAAGTGGTTCATAGATTATCGTCCTATGGAATCAATTGATTTTCTGGCTTGCATGGCGTGTTCCTGAACTCTTAACACCCTACTCTTCTCTGATTGACTCGGTTTCATGAGGCTGATCCTTTACATGCTTCTTAAGTATTACTGAGCATGCTTATTGTAATTTTATTCTCTAAGGTTTAGAGTGTAATTTATGTGAGAACTGTTTTCATGTAATTTATTCATGCGCTTGTTTCTTGTAATCGATACATTCCTTGTAAAGATCTAGCACTAGCAGCACCTTCCCCTAAAACATATGGAACGACTAACATCAATCAAGTAGTGTGGTTATTTTGCAGATCCTCAATGCAGACTTTGAATTAAAGAGGTTGTTACCCAATAGCCGAAGGCTACCTTATATTATGCTTTTCAGCTAGAACTTAAAAATCGATGTGATCTTTTCTTTTGATGTGTAACATTGACTCGGTAGTGGGATAGGGATGACTCTCTTTACATAAACATGTTTTTTCTATTGCGCTATGACAGAAAGAAACCTTTGGAAATTGAGGTAGGTTATTGTGGTAGGGATGTCAATTTTAATTATCTTGTGACTTTGTTATTGTGGTAGGGATGTCAGTTTTAACAAATTAATTTGGGAGATTCCAACCAGTGCCAACTTAGAGCACTTGAGATTCCTGTAAGTATATCAAAATGCAGGCTATATTAATTTATATATTATAACTTCCATTGCTAACATACTTAAAAAATATATTTTTCAAAATCTAGAGGACACAATTTATACACACAAACACCCGAACAAACATGTGCATGCGACACCTATGCCAGGATGTTTTATAATCAAGCTTCCTTTCTGGGTAGAACTGTGTCATAAATGTTTTAGAATGCAGTATTATGTTTTCTGGTAGGATGTGTTCAAATGCTTTTGAGTTTTAGTATTTGGATAAAACAGTACTAAACGTCATTTGATTGCATTTTTGTTAGCTTTTTAACTGGCAACTCACTAAGAGGAAATAAGCCAGAATCAATTTTGAAGGCGGGGAGTAATATGTATGTATTTTTTTTTAATCTGGTATGCTTTTAATTTTGTTTCATCATTTGGATATATTGGTAGTCTACTTTTCACTTGGTGCTATCCCCATGTGGTTTTGGTTTATTAGAAACGTACAGTTCTTGGTTCTTGTTATTATTATATATTAAAAGTGGAATACTGCAAACAAACAATTCCATATATAAGGGTGGAGGTTCCTGATTTTCTTTTTACTTAATTCTATTTTATTTATTTTTAATGCTATCAAGTTCATGAATGCTCTATTTTCTCTTCCGTAGATGGTCTGTCCTTTTAATGCATGTTTCAGATCTTAAAAATAGAATTTCCTCAAAACTCTTTATAGTTAATATTAATAGATTTTGACGGTTTTTCATTGAGAGTCCCTATGCCAATAAAAAAAAGATTTGAGAGTCATTATATACACTAGATAGTGTATTTCTTTTCCAGTAATATTCTGAGAGGCAAAGAAAAAAAAATCCTAGCTTAAGGCATGTAGTTGAGAAGGGCCTTTGTTGCTTATCAAGTGTTAAATTATGAGAACTGGCAAATGGCTTATCAAGTGTTAAATTTAAAGATCTTAGTGCCTGCCTCCTTTGGGTTTTACCTTATTTTTTGTTTGCAATTCACATTTTGATAGTTTTTCATCGAATGATTTACTAATCTAGATTTTCGAAGGAATATGTGCACATATGTTGTAGAGAAATTATGCACCACAAAACAACTAAGTGATAGTTGTTTCATTTGCAAAGTGTAGGACCATATGGCCAAGCGTTGCCCTGAGAAAGCTGAGTGGGAAAAGAACAAGGTTTGATTTTCTGTATTAATTCTATTTCTTTTTGGGTTTCATATATCTGTACGTTGCATTAATTGAAGAAATTTAGTTTGATATCAATTATCTTGTAGATTTTCATTTCCAAGTACTCTAGAACTTGGAGTGATGTATGTACATAGTTGAAATTAGTGCTCTGAAAATCTACCTTTACAGTTTACATTTCAAACTTCAAAGTATATTTCATAGTTGACATTGATTCATCATTTCAAACCATTGAACAATGTTACAAGTGTTAACTTGGAAAATGTTCCTAAAATATATTTCATTTACATGTATATCTAAGCGAGTTGATGAATCAAATGACATGCCTATACCCTTGTCAGAATTATGGTACCTCAAGCATGCACAACAATCATTTCACATTCAATTTGATGATCCAATTCATGATCCTTACAATGATGTCCTTTCTACTCCAAATGTAAGTATAGTATGTTAATTTTTAAGAAACAAGTTCAACAAATAGTATGCTTAATGATATTAAGTAGTGCTCTCCAACAAGTAGGGTTTGATAGTGTTCATGGGAATATGTATTTTTTATCTATAGCTCTTCCAAACATCCCCATGCTCTCTTCTGTCTATGTTTATTGAAAATTTAAAAAGTAATCTTAAAACTATTTATAGATTATTAAAAGTATTGTTTTTTGTTTGTGTAAAGTTGTATTTTTTATTTAAGTTCATTGAGTGACTTATGTTATAATTGGTTTTTGGAATCCCCTGTTAGTGAGAAATTTTTTGGTTGAGATGTTTTGAAACTGCTTGATAGATACACTGGCATTTCTGATTGGGCTAGACTAACATTTCAAAATAAGTACTATGCACTTATCTTGAACGAATAATCCCCTTTTGCTTCACCTTTTTTTCAGGGAAAAATTAATGCATCTAAGAGATTGATGAGAATGTATTGAATTTCTTTGGGTAAGTCATTGTTGTTTCTTATTTAGCTTGTTTGCAATTAGCCAAGTAATTTTCTGCCATCTGCTGTAGGATCCTAAATATTATGTTCTTAAAGAAGATGCCTCCCCATGCATTTTTGGTTCTATTGAGTAATAGAGATGGTCCTATTCATTTTGGTTCAAGTGTAAACAATGTGTATACTTATCAGAAAAAAGTGTAAACACTCTGTAAGCCTACCTTTTAGTTAGTTAGTTTGTCATTGTCTTACCATTTATATGGGTATAAACTGTTTTACTTGTTCAACATGCAGGGCAATTATAAAGTGTACAACCTTTGTTCTGAGAGGCTGTATGATGCGTCCTTACTTGAAGGAAAGGTGTGCCATGATTTGTTACTTAATTTACTAGGTGGAAAATATATGGTTTGAGTCCTTGCATCATTTAAATCAGACTCCATAGCTTTAGTGGGACATTTTCACGTTTGAATGTAGCTTGGAAGGTATTGCATGTAGCTCTCAAGTGATTTAGATTATTAATAAATCATAGTTCACATATTATTAATAAATCATAGTTCACAATAGTGTTCATTTTTTGCTAGTTTCTTTTTGATTGATAAATGCTGAACTTTAGTTGTTTGTAGGTCAAGCTGATTAAACATCCATTATTTTACAGATAATTTGGCTTCATTTGTGTTGATGTTTGAGCATGGAATGAAGTTGAATAAAGATGAATTATTTAGAAGTGTTGGGATTAAGTGATGGAGCAGTTTTGAGTTTGTAAAGCATGATTTGGTATTGGTTTCTAAAACTTGAATGTATTGGGGATATATAAGTTTGAAAAACAAATATAAATTTTTCTAATATTTTCTTTTTAAATTATTTTAAGTGTCAATTTTGATTTCTAATGTTGGAATATATTTATTTACGCCTATATTAGACTCCTTGTTATGATTATTTTTGGCTAAATCTCTTCTTCTTTTTTTTTTTGCATTTTTTTTTCTAAAATATCTCAGCATTTGCCATGAATGTTATAGTGGCAAATACTTTTTACCACTATATGCTCGGTAGCTAATACATAGTTGCCACCAAACTGTAGACTTTCATGAAAAATGAACATTAGCAATCATATAAGATGGTGGGAAAAGATGGAGTTTGACAATTATAATTCATTTTGTGATATAATTGGCACCACAAAGTCTATTACAAACATGTTTTTGGCACAACAAGATATATCACAAAAAACTTTATGCCACCATATTTTTCATGAATATTATCGTGGAAATTGTATTATTTCTGACCAAAAAGATTAGTGGGTAAATAAATTAAAAGGACCACAAGAGCTTAAATCCAAACAACTTTTGCCACAAACTAAATTAGATTTTATCACAAATTGGATTCGTGGAAAAAATGTATTTTTTTCCACGAAAAAAAAAATTTTGGTGGCAAAAATAGTATTTGCCACTTATTATATGTCACCAACGGCCCATGAAAAATTTTGGTGGAAAATTTTTTTTTTCAACTTAATCCTAGTTTTTTTTTACTACTCTCAACTGTGGAAAAAGCCACAAAAATATTGTAGTGCCCTCACGTGTGTGCCCTCACGTGTGTGCCAGACTCTCATTTCATAGATGATCCAATACGTAGAATACTTAATTAAATAAAATAAAATATAGAGTTAGGATTTGAACTCAGGATCTCTGTTCTGATATATTAAGCTAATATATTACGCTGCACATTAGTGTAAGTGTGTAAAATTTTTTATATAAGATTTGCGTGTAAATCTAGGATTTTTCCTTTTTAATTAAATACATATTAATCTTGAGTTAGATTTATTGTACTCGAATTTTATATATAGTTTATAGAAATTGACATAATTATCTTGACAATATTATAATTGTCCTTTATTTAGATCCATATCACGTGTATATATATAGGACACAGTATTGTTATTTATTGTATCTAATTATTTTCTAATTATAAATAAAAAAATTGGTGTAGTTTTATAGAATATATTATATCTGTTTTGTAATAAAAGTAACTCTATAATCTGACGTACCACATCAAACCACATCAGTTTGTATGTTTACTTTTATGTAATTTTTTTTATGGCTAAAATATTTTTCAATTATATATATATATATAAATGTTAAAACAAAAATTCTATATGCAATCATTTTTGTGGACTCTTTTATACATTCTAGTGATATGATTGGTTGTATATTAAAAAAAATTAATCCTATCAATAAAATACATAAAAAATATATAAAAATAACTGTATATAACGTTACTAATCACCGAACTAGCTTTTGAAATTTACAAATAATATGATTCTTGACATGCACCGCGGGTCATGGCGCGCGCGCAGAGTCAAGATGTATAATTAGTCTTTGGAAGTTGTAAGAGAAGTGCCAAGTTAATAATGAAAATTACGAAGCGGTTGCGTGTGCGAATAATGCTAGCTAGCTCGCTCATTAATGAATTCAAGTGGAAATCAGTACTTAGAATTCTTTTATATTTTTTGGATTGCTAGCTGTGATTATCATCATCATCATCATGAGTTGCTTGACCTCAAAAATCCCATTTTGGCCTGGGGAATGTAATCATGGGTTTATTTCACAAACACTTTGCTTGAAATTGTGGAATAATTGATCAACTCATTCATCAGCTAGCTAGGTTTGATCAGGTGATTGCAGCGTACGTACTCGATTTATATATAATCTTAGATTCTTACGTACGCATGCAGATATACATGAATCCATAGTACTAGTACTGCATGCATGCATGCTCTTGGTATATTAGAGGTTAATTGTCCTTGTGATTTTGATTATCTAGTGGTGAAAACTGAAGATGTTTTTCTCCTCATGCAGACAGACGTACATGATCATGAGAAGGCCTGTCTGTATTTACTTCGATCATGATTTTATCTTTTCTTAATTTGAATATAACAAATAATTTCTAATAATTTTTAAAAAAATTATATTTACAATCGTAAAATGCGTAAACGCCGCATAATTCTTTTGAAAAAAGTAAGTAAACACGAAACTCACATAATAAAAAAATTAATTTTTTAATAATAAATTCCAATCTCTTTCAAATGAATTACGCGATACTTTTAATACACTCTATAATTAATATATGTAACATTACTCATATATAGAGAGATAATATAATTAAAAGCCAAAATATTGGAACTGACGATGGAGTTGGATCTCATGCATGTGCTAGCTTGACTTAATTTGGTGTGTCATGTATATATATAGTTTGGTTAGCTGATGTTACAGATCTCCGTGAATTATGCCGGAAAAAGGTTATATTAATTGAAAGTGCATGCAGTACTACCGAAGCCAGACAATTACGTCTTCACGAACAGTTGCATTAATTAATTAATTAATTAAAATTATTTATAAGCTTAATTGTATGTATAGATAATATTATCTAAAGCCAAAATGCTTGTATATATATATACTAATAATATAGCGATGGCGACAAAAATACCGATCGATGCTTTGTTTTTCTTTAATTTTAATGTATTGTTCATGAAAAAATAAATAAAGAATAGATGAGAATGATCCATCTATATGTCTCCAACTCGATCGAAGCCCTCCTACCTACCTACCTAATGCATGGAACTGTATGCAGTAATATTTTTAGCATCAAATTTAAGGTGCACTAATTTCGGGACAACCTAATCAATATTTATACCTTAAATTATGTTTATTTTTTTTAATACAAAGAGTGGGTTTTAAATCCAAATTTTCTATTTATAGAATCGGATTGTGTGACATTAAGCTCTTGACTTAAATGATGTTAATGTATTGTATCGATTTTGTTTTTATTTATATGTTTTAATATATATATATATATATATATATATTTATGTATAATAAGATTTCGAACTTAGGCATGAATATATATGATCATTTAGGAAGACCTAGATCGACATGACCTATTTTTAATTAATATAGAATTGAGTCTCCTCTCTATTTTCTCTCTGGAATAGAGGTGGCGAAAGGCAATTATAACTAACTGCATGAGTGGGAGTGTGTGAGGCAGCCATGAATGAGAACTCGAGTGGAGGGATGAAAGGTTTGGAAGCTCAGTGGGAGAAATTAAGGCTATCAGAGGAGGAGAAAATCATCGTAGATGTTGGAGAGGAGGCAGAAGAGGAGGTCTGGGAGCAGGGAGAGAGGAGCGTCATTGGGAAGATCTGTATGGAGAGATCAATTAGCAGTGAAGTCATATCCTCTACAATGGGAAAAATCTGGCGCATCAGCAAACCTGCAGAGTTCAAAGAGGTAGGGGATAATAAATTTGTTGTTATTTTTGGAACTCTAAGTGATAAAATGAGGGTGATGGATGGCAGACCGTGGTTGTTTGACAACCAACTGTTTGCACTCCAGGAGTTTGATGTTTATGCCCAACCAAATGAGTGGAGGGTTGAGTGTGAGCCTTTTTGGATTCAAATCCATAATTTACCTATGGCTTGCATGACTAAAGAGAAAGGAAGGCTGATTGGTGAGACTCTAGGTAGGGTGATGGAGGTGGACGTACTAGTTGGTGGAATTGGATGGGGAAAATATTTGAGAGTTAGAGTGAAAATTCCATTGAAGAAAGCTGTGGTGAGAGGGAAATGGATTAAAGTGAATGGCCAAAATGTATGGGTAACTCTCAAATACGAGAAGTTACCTAGGTTATGCTTTCATTGTGGATGGTTGATCCATGGTAAAGGGGGCTGTGTGAATGGTGTTGAGGGGAATGGTAGTGGGAAGGGCATGATGGAGCAGTTTGGATCTTGGTTGAGGGCAGAGGTGGAGAAAAAAAGTTACAAGGGTGCTGGGATGGTGAGGAATGGGTGGAAAAAAGAGAGTCATGAGGGAGGTAAAAAGGGAGAGGAGAGTGATTCTTCTGCTGTTGGAGGAGGTTGGAGAATTGAGAAGGTGACTGAGAAAGGTGAAGATGAAACAGTAAGGGAAGTGGTGAGTAAAAACAATGAGGAGGAAGTTTTTGAGGGAGGGGGTGGGGAAATGAAGGGGGATAGTGACATGGTGCTGAAGGTATTGGAGGTGGGGGTAGGTGTGGGGGAAAAAATAAAAAATATAGAAAGAGAGGGGGAAGGGGTGAGAATGGAGGATGGTGGGAAGGAAAATATAACAAATATGATGGAAAGGGTGGATGAAGTATTACAAAAAAATCCAGAGGGTGAAGGGGAAGAGAATGAAAAGAATCAAGAACAAAGGAAGACATGGAAGAGGAGAGCAAGGGGAGTTGGAAAGTCTGATGGGGAAGGGGTGTTGGTTGAGAGAAAAAAGAGAAAGGCTGGGAAAAAAGAAGATGAGAGTAGTGATGATGAAGAAGTTACAAAGAAGCAAAGGATGGTGGGAGAGGTATCATTGTTATTGGCAGGTGCTGTGAAGCAGCCCTACCAGGACCAATGAGGGTCCTGAGTTGGAACTGCCGAGGGCTTGGCAACCCTCGGACAGTTCAAGTCCTTTGCAAACTTGCAAAGGAAAAGAGGCCAGATGTGGTTTTCATTATGGAAACAAAAGTGAGATAAAAAAAGGTGGAATTAGTGCAAAAGAAGCTGGGTTTTGAGGGATGTTTGGTGGTGGAACCGAGAGGGTTGAGTGGAGGGTTGGTAATGTTGTGGAAGGATGTGGAAATGATTGAGCTATGGTCTTACTCTCAGTGGCATATTAGTTTATGGGTGAAGGATAGAGGTGGGGAAGGTTCTAAGTGGCTATTGACTGGTTTTTATGGGTACCCAGAAGCTGCTAAGAGGGGAATTTCTTGGGACCTGTTACAAGCCATTAAGCCTTAAGTTGAGGTAGGATGGTGTGTAATAGGGGATTTTAATGAGATAGTATCACAAGGGGAGAAATGGGGTGGGAAAGAAAAAAGGGAGAGTCAGATGGAAGATTTTAGAGCTGCTTTAACAAATGGAGGGTTGAGTGATCTCGGTTGGAAGGGGTTGAAATATACTTGGTGCAATGGTCATGAAGATGAGTCTTTTGTTAAAGAAAGGCTTGATCGGGCAGTTGCTAATCAAGTATGGAGAAGGGTTTTTATAAAGGTAGGTGTGGAGACCATGATTGCTTGGGGTTCAGACCATCTTCCTTTATTGCTTACTTGCTTAAAGGACGGGGTTTGGGTTGAGAAGAGGCAAAAAATTTTTAGATATGAAATGAGTTGGGATTTAGATGGGGAGTGTAAGGAAACTATGTGTGGGGCATGGAGGAGGAATATGAGGGTGGAGGGGAAGCTGTGCAGTGTTCAAAAAAGTCTTAACTCTTGTAGACAAGCTCTTTGCTTGTGGTCTAAAGAAAGGGATGCAATGAGAGGTAAAAATATTAAGAAACTTTCAGAGAGACTCAAAGTACTTAAAGAAGTAGAAGGGCCTGGTTATGTGTCTGAAATTAAAATGGTTAGTGGGGAGTTAGAAAAATTGTTGGAGCAGGAGAATATATGGTGGAAACAAAGAGCTAAGGCTCATTGGCTACAACAAGGGGATCGTAATTCAAAATTCTTCCATGCTTGTGCAAGCCAAAGAAAGAGAAAGAATATGATTTTTGAGGTTGCCAACCTACAAGGGAGTACAGTAAGAAAACCACCAGAAATTGAAGGGGCTTTCAGAGATTATTTTTTAGAAGTCTATACATCAAGTGGACCTTCTATGGTTGATATTGAAGGTTGTGTTGCTAAGATAGAGCCGAAGATTAATGGGGAGATGAGAAGGGGTCTTGAAGAGATATTCAGGGTGGAGGAAGTAGAAAGGGCTTTAAAACAAATGTTCCCATGGAAGGCCCCTGGGGCAGATGGGTTTGGGGCAGGTTTTTATCAAAAACATTGGGGTTTGGTAGGAAAGGAAGTGTGTGAAGCTGTTTTAGAATTTCTCAATGGAGGGGCTATGAGTGAAGACTTGAATCATACTCTCATTGCACTGGTGCCAAAAGTGAAGGAACCGAAAAATGTGATGGACTTTAGACCAATTAGCTTATGCAATGTATTGTATAAGCTAATTTCGAAAGTTCTTGCTAATAGAGTAAAAAAGGTGCTGAATGTAACAATTTCTCAAAATCAAAGTGCCTTCATTTCAGATAGGCTTATTACTGACAACATTTTGGTGGCCTTTGAGGTACTCCATTCTATGCAGTCTAAGCAAAAAGGGAGGACAGGGAGTATGGCTGTGAAAATCGATATGTCTAAGGCCTATGATAGAGTGGAATGACCTTTTCTGAAAGCTATGCTAATCAAGCTGGGGTTTGGGGGAAAATTTACAAAGCTGCTCATGGAGTGTGTGCAAACTGTCAGCTACTCAGTGGTGGTGAATGGCAGGCCAGGGAATAAATTAACACCATCTAGGGGGTTGAGGCAGGGTGACCCTCTCTCCCCCTATCTGTTCTTGATCTGTGCAGAAGGTTTAAGTCATCTATTCTTGAAAGCTGAGAGGGAAGGAAGTCTAAAGGGGGTTGCAGCAGTGAGGGGTGGATTAAGGGTTAATCATCTGCTTTTTGCAGATGATTGTGTGATATTTGGAAAGGCTACTAATGAGGAGTGGAGGAACATTTATGATATACTTGAATGTTATGAAAAAGCTTCAGGGCAGAAATTAAACAAGCAAAAGACCTCGATTTTCTTTAGTACAAATACAAAAGAAAGTGTGAGGAAGGAAATCTTCAAGGAGGCTGGATCATTTATTTGTGATAGATATGAGAAATATCTTGGTTTGCCTGTTATTGTAGGGAGATCAAAATACAATGCTCTAAGGGGACTCAAGGAGAGGGTATGGAATAGGATTCAAAATTGAAAAAATGGCTTTCTCTCAAAGGCTGGAAAGGAAGTTCTGATTAAGGCAGTGCTACAAGCTATTCCAACTTATACTATGAGTGTGTTCAAGTTGCCTCAAAGGTTATGTACTGAAATTGAGCAATTATTTGCTAAATTCTGGTGGGCTCAATATAAAAAAGATCATGGAATCCATTGGAGGAAGTGGAGTTGCATGGGGCTGAGTAAATCAAGTGGAGGGATGGGATTTAGACAACTTGAAGATTTCGATATGGCTATGCTTGCTAAGCAGGGTTGGAGAATATTAAAGGATCCTAATTCCCTGGTGGCTAGAGTGTTTAAAGAGAAGTATTTCAGAAACTCTCAATTGCTTGATGCTCCATTGGGAAAGTCCCCTTCTTTTATTTGGAGGAGTATTTGGTCAGCTTTGGGGGTAATAAGGAGAGGTATGATATGGAGAGTTGGCAATGGGAAGGATATAAAAATATGGGGACAAAAATGGCTGTCTAAACCTGTTACAGGGTGTGTACAATCCCAAGTGAAAGTTCTACAAGCAGATGCCAGTGTAAGTGAATTAATTGATGATTCTACAAGAAGTGGAAGGTGGAACTGGTGAGGCAGATTTTTGATGAAGAGGAAGCAGATTTAATTCTATCCTTACCAATTTGTCCAATGGGAGCTGAAGATAGAGTAACATGGGAGCATACAAAAGATGGAAAGTACACGGTTTGAAGTGCTTACCATATGGAGCAGGAGGTAAGAAGGAAAAAGGGGGGAGAGATATCGGGGTCTGGGATAGAGGAAAAAATATGGAAACAAATTTGGCATTTAGGTGTCCCAGGGGTTGTTAAACATTTCCTATGGAAGCTAATCAACAATCTTCTCCCTACAAGGGTGAACCTGAGAAAGAGAAGGATATTAGAGGATGCAAGGTGTCCTATCTATTGGCAAGAAGAAGAAATTGTAATGTATGCTATTTGGTGGTGCCCAGCAGCCTCTGATGTGTGGGCAGAGGAGGGGAGTGCTGTTCAGAAGTGGAGGGTAGGGGTGAAGGATGTTGTTCAGTTGTGGGAGGAGATGATTAGTAAACTTACAACTGAAAATATTGAAAAAATGGTTATGGTTTTGAGAAATATATGGCATCGTAGAAAAAAAGTTATTTTTGAAAAGAAATTGTTAGATCCAGCTACTGTGATGCATATATCTTTGGAGGGATATGAAAATTTTAAGCTAGCACAAAGGGGAATGAGGGGTGAGGTTGAGCAGGAAAATGTAAAAATGTGGAATAGGAAAGGGAAGGGATGGAAGAAGCCAGTGGGATCAAAACTTAAAGCCAATTTTGATGCAGCTCTTAATGTATCCTCTATGTGTATGGGAATTGGGATTATTATAAGGGATTGTAATGGAGAGGTTTTTGCTGCAAAATGTGCTAAGAGGACATACAGCTGCCATGCTTTTGTTGCAGAGTGTACTGCTCTTTGGGAAGCTATGCTTCTGTGTGAGGATTTGGGACTAAGGGGTGTGATGTTCAAAGGAAATGCTAAGTGTGTTATAGATGCTGTCAAGAAAAATGAAAGGGATGATTCAAAGTTTGGACATCTGGTGGAAGGTTTGCAGCAGAAGCTGAGGTTGTATAACAGATGGGAGGTGGGTTTTATTCATAGGGAGGGTAATGAGGTTGCTCACCAATTGGCTAAAATGGCTATGGTGGGGGATGAAGATACGTATTGGATAGAAGAGGGGACAAATTTGATTTCAAATCAATTGCTCATAGATAAAATGTATACTATTACTGATACAAGTTGAATATGAATACAAGATGGATTTTTTCAAAAAAAAAAAAAAAAAAAAAGATCGACATGACCTTTCGTAATTGGAGAAAGCAGCTGCATGCAGCTATATATAATCCGAAAAATTCTATTTATAAGTCTCATACAATACACATCACTATATTTGTTATTTTTTAAATTTTTTTCTCTTACCAAATATGTAGTATATGGATGATTAGTAGAAGAATTCAATTATTTTAAAAAGAATAAAACTAAATAAAATTTTTTTAAAAAAATTTAAAAATAAAAAATTGTGTGGTGTGTGATGTATGAGCTTATGAATAGCAAAACTCATATAACCATGATCATTATCATCAATGTACAATTTTCATGGGCTAACCGGTTTGGATACCGAGCACTATTCATCTCATCTGTACTTTATTTAAATACACTATATTTTATTTCTAAATTTTAGAAACATCAATTTAAATAAACAGTAATGAATAGTACTAAACAGTAAAATCTGACATGAACAGCGTGTGAAGAGCACACAATTCAGCTGAAAATTAAAATAGTGGAACCCGCACCTTTTTCAAATCTCAAAAATTAAAAATTATTTTATCTCTTCTCAATATCCAAATACACAATTTTTTACAAATTATTTCATCTCATTTTAACAAAAAAATTCCATTACTATTAAAAAAATCTCTTCTTATCTCAATTGAACTGTGTATCTAAACATGAAAACACATGGCCGGCCTGCTTGTACGTTGACTGTCACATGCATTATATATATATATATATATATATATATATATATATTATTATTATTAATGTTCTTGCTCTTGACCTGGGGGAAAACAGTTTTGATTTATGATCTCATGACCCTGAAAGCGTGGGGGGAACGGACCAAATTAAATAGATCACTGGCCGGCCGGTTAAAAGGAACTAATTCAAAATTTATAACTTCTTTGAATGATCATATATCCAGATTCGTGAAGAGATCACGAATGACGTCTAATTCCTGGATGCCAGTGATCTCTAATTGGTAGCTAGGGTTTGGTCATGATCATTCCAACTTGTTTTATTTTTTTACACCCTGGAATTGCTGATAATTATTTTGACTTTGAAAATATCAACCCAACTTTTCCAAGCTTCCCTATCTCCTATTCGTGACGACTATGATCTTATAACCATTTCAGGCTAATGGATGATCATGATCGATCAGCTTGTTTCTGTTTGAACAAATGGGATATACATAAAAGAGACGACAAGAGGATGAGACTAGAAAAGAAATTGGTGAATATGGATATATACCGAGTGTGATCCCTGATGAACTTGTAACTTCTATTTTAACTAATACATGATTTCCAATGATATTTTCTTTACAAACATATACATATATGTATGTATACATATATATATACATACACCATGCATATTAATGTGTCTTAATTTAGAAATAATCTTAGTCGGCCATTTGAAACCAACACATGATGATGAAGTACTTCAAGTAGTCAACAGGAAAAGGAAAATAAGGTCAGGAAAACTTAAAAAATCTTTGCAATAATATTCTCTGTGGAATCTTTATTCTAAGTTGGTTGTGGAAATTAGAAAATGATAAATTAAAAGCTTTGAATTTGAGACCAATTACCCATCAATTCCCTCATCTAAAATAGTCAAACTTGCAACTTCGTTTAAATCAAAGAGAAAAATGCTAGATGACTACGAAAGTCTAGCCTTCACTATTTTGTTAGGATTTCACTATTAGAGATTTAGACGTTAGCGTCCAAATTTTAGGACTTAAAAATTCCGTTTGGTTATAAGAGATGTTTTAAACAGTAATGAATAAAATATTATTATAATATAACTTTTTAATATTAATTTTATATTAGGATTTGAAAAAATTAAATTGTTTATTATATTTTGTATAGGAGTTTAAAAAAATTATAATAATGAGTTCAGATGATATAATATGAGATTTTTGATTTTAGGTAATCAATCCAAGACTTTGATCTCTAGCGTTTAATATTATCAAAGAAATTCATTCAGTTCACTATAAATATTGTAGAAGCCATTTATCAGTTTCGTACTCCCAAAATCTATGACAAATTTTAAAGATGTCAAAATCCATATATCAGCATCATGATGGACGTATACCGATCAGCCTTCCAACCGTTACTATAACCATTAATGTCTAAAAGGAAATTAAGGTTTGGTTTGATTTTAAAAGTGAGACGAGATTAAAATTAAAATTTGAATAAAATATTAATAGAATATATTATTTTAATATTTTTTTATATTAAATTTTGAAAAAATTAAGTTTTTTTTTTAATTTTATTTTATATAAAAATTTAAAAAAATTATAATAATTAAATAAGATAATATAAAAATTTTTGTGAAATTGATCCAAGCCTTAGTAGATACCAACTAAGAGACATTTTTGGCCCACCATCGAGTGGGTTCAATCTTGCATGTGACATCTACGGTGGTCAGCTTTCTGAAAACGGGTGTGGTCAATTTGAAAAAACATAGACTATAGTTTCTTGTCTAATTGAATTTTACTATATGCTAATCAATATATAAATATAAATTTGTTTATTGTATGGTTATATTAATAATAAAAAAAAATCAAAAATATAAATATTTTTTTTATATATTTGCTTTGATGCGGCACGCATTCACATCAATAATATGTTTAATTAGTGCGTGTTTGGGTTTGTGTTTAGAATCTTAAAAAGTACTACTTTTAATAGACTTGCATATAACTGTACATTTAAAAAAAATTATTGTAATTAACTTTAAAAGTACTTTAGATACATGTTTACCAAATAGTAAACAACTCACTTAAAAGTTCGTTCTTCTATAAAAAATAAAAAAAGAGATGTAGAGGTCGTGAATTTAATTGCTACAAATAATGAAGTCAGCGATATAATCGCCATGCGTAAAAGAATGTAAAAAGAAATATTATAATCATAAAAGAGATTTTATAAATTTATAAACTCACGTGACTTGATATAGTATGTTATATTTATTTTATAATAAAATTAATTTTACAATGTAACGTATCACATTAAGCCACGTCAATTTATAAATTTATTTTTGTGAAAATTTTTTATTGCTAAAGATTTCTCAATATATACAAAATATTGAATATAAGAAAAATGTAAATCTTTAATATATATATATATATATTACCCGTACAAAATAGTAATGTGCTGTTTGAGGATTAAAAAAAAAGAGAGAGAGAGAAAATGATATTTTCACGGATAAAAGTCATCCATAAAGTTTATTGAATGTTTTTTTTTAATAATTAATGAAATGAATTTTTATGAATTTGTGACTTTTTTGAATGTTAAAATTTTTTAAAAATATTTAATAGAAAAACAAAAAAACATATGTAGAAGTTTTTGATATTTTTTTCAATGAGCGCAGGATTATTCTAAAAAGAAAAATGATAGTTGTAGTGGTGAGTGTGTAAATATCATATAATTATTTTTAAAAAATTAATAAATATGATATTTATATAAAAAAAAAAATTTTTTTTTTAATAATAAAATTTACACATTTCAGACAACATTACTCAACCTTAAAAAAACAGGGACGTAATCTCAAGTCACCATCCGAGACCTACCGTTGGCACCGATTACGCTAATCCACGCGGGTCTCCGAAAACGCGTTTACACGTCTACGCGGTCCCTCTGCCGCCTATATATGTAAGTTGTAAAGATCAGGTAGTTGTAGAATTAGATTGATCGTCGATCATCACGCTTTCCATTAATTTCTCCTTCACTTTTCTTTTTTCAAATTTGAATTATTTAAAGCACAAACAATTAATAGATTTCACTCCATTTCTTGTACCAACATAAAAATAAAATAAAATAGAGATAATTTCATATTATGTAGACTCTATAATATTAATATCATCTTTTCTTTTATACATATATTATTAATATTATCTATCTGTATATGATTTCTAGGCTGTATAAATCTTATTTGAATATTTAATATTGTCTCTATCTCTTTATATTGAACCATACGTGTCAATCCAACAATTAAAAAGTAAATTTATCTCAATCAATTTATATATTTTTCATTTTTGCCAAGCCATTTTGATTTGTTTTAATATTAAATACAGTAGTGAAATACACAAGTTAAGCCTGCAACCTGACGAAAACGGTTTGTGTTTGGGCCCGATCTAGACCGACCCGTCACACGTGATAGCACAAACCGACCTGACTCGAGTCAGGTCAACCCCCCCTTTTTTTTAATATATATATTTTTTCAATGAAATTTTCTAGAATTTTTACTTCAAGGCTGCAACCCTCTGGAAGAACACATTGAAAAGTATATGCGGGTTGCCTAATATAAAGCGGGCTTTATGGGTGGAACCTGATAATTAATTCAAACCAACTTTTTTTGATGCGGGGCAAGTTGGGTTTCGCGGGCAGGCCGGTTCAAACGGTTTCTTGCACGTGCTTAGTATAAGCATCGTATAATTTTTTAAAAAAAGAGTATAATTTATTATTAAATATAAATATCATATTTTTTTATTTATTTTAAATAAATTATTGTACATTCTATTACAAATATAATTTCTTGTAACGAAAAAAAAAAAAAAATTGTCGGGGTAATTATGTTTGGTCTTACAAGTAACGTGTAGTGATTGAGTCTCCATTGACGATAATGGATTCCAACATAGAATACGCCATTACTACATTATATAAATCCTTGCGTCTGCCTCCTTTTCTCGAAGGTCAAAGGTTTCGTTCACACCTATAATCAAACATTTCAAAGGCAGAGAGAGGACAAGACCTTCGTTTCCTCTCTCTCTCTCTCTCTCTCTCTCTCTCTATCTACAGGCTCGTCTCTTTTGTCTATATGAAACTTCCCTTCTGTCCTGGACGCAGAAGACTGATCCAATTTCTACAGCTTCCTCCAGAGCTCGTTTTACCAAATGAATGATTCTGATAAGGATAACAGCAACGGCAACATCAAGAAGCGGCGGAGAAGAGATAACGAAGGTGACGGGGATGGTGACGCCGAGAAGGAGGCCGACAAGAAGAAAGGGTTTAAGGGTATTCTGACTTCCTTCTTGTTGTTGGAAGAACAAGAAAAGCAGGACCATGAAGAGTCCGAGAGGGCCTCGAAGGAAGAGAAGTTGTTCTTCGAGTCAAATAACAAGAATAAAACGGAAGCCATGGTGGAGTACTACTCCAATGTCCAAGATTATTACGTCCAAGCCGACGAACTAGAACGGACAAAGGGAAACAAGTCCCGGCTCATGGCCGGAACTGTGGCCTCGGCCGCGGCCTCTGATAGGCTCGAAAAGATTGGTAAAATAGACAAGCGTGGAAGCAACAGCGGTGGTGGTGTTGGCGGAGCCGCCGGACACCATCGGAGATTATGGGTGAAGGACAGATCGAAAGCGTGGTGGGATGAGTGTAACAGCCCGGATTATCCCGAGGAAGAATTCAAAAAGGCTTTCAGAATGGGGAGGGCCACGTTTGATCTGATATGCGAGGAACTCAATTCGGTTATTGCCAAAGAAGATACTACTCTTCGAAATGCGATTCCCGTTGCCCAAAGGGTCGCTGTTTGTTTATGGAGATTGGCCACGGGTGACCCGCTTCGACTCGTCTCCAAACGCTTCGGCCTTGGCATATCCACTTGCCACAAGTTGGTCCTCGAAGTCTGTTCCGCTATTCGGACGGTGCTAATGCCCAAGTACTTACTGTGGCCGGACGAGAACCCATTGAAGAAGATCAAAGAAGAATTCGAATCCATTTCGGGGATACCCAATGTGGTCGGGTCTATGTATACGACTCACATACCGATTATTGCGCCCAAGATCAGTGTGGCGGCCTATTTCAACAAGCGGCACACGGAGCGGAACCAGAAAACCTCGTATTCGATCACGGTTCAAGGTGTAGTGAACCCAGGAGGCGTATTCACCGATGTGTGTATTGGTTGGCCTGGTTCGATGTCCGATGATCAGGTGCTAGAGAAGTCTGCTCTTTACCAGAGAGCCAATGGTGGACTTTTGAAGGGCGTGTGGATTGTTGGGGGTTCTGGGTACCCTTTACTGGATTGGGTTCTGGTGCCATACACGCATCCCAATCTGACTTGGCCTCAGAATGCATTCAATGAGAAGATTGGGGAGATTCAAAGGGTTGCAAAAGAAGCATTTGGGAGATTGAAAGGCAGGTGGAGTTGCTTGCAGAAGAGAACCGAGGTCAAACTCCAAGACTTACCTGTGGTACTTGGTGCCTGCTGTGTGTTGCACAATATCTGTGAGCTGAGAAATGAAGAAATGGATCCGGAGCTGAGGTTTGAGCTTGTTGACGATGAGATGGTCCCCGAGGCTCCTTTGAGACCGGTAAGCACCATGAATGATAGGGATGCCATTGCCCATAATATTTTGCACCATGGAATTGGAGGCACTCGTTTTGTGTAGTGGAAAAGACTGGGATTGTGATTCTTTTACTTAATTGATTCTCTCAATTGTGTGATAGAAGTCATTCATCGTTTTTTGTTGAAGGGGCTCTGTACAAGATAAGATAGTTGTCCCTCCCTTAATTTGGGATACTTTTATAGTCTTTGTAGGCATAATATTAGCCATACTTCGAAGATACACACACATGTTGTAACTTAAGTTCCATACTTTCATTTACCAAATAAGAGATGAATAGATTCAAGCAACTTGATATTCTTTTGTAGCATTCTTTTGCTTCCACTGGATACTGAATATTAGGTGATATCTAAATAGTGATGTGGGATGAAAGTTGAATAAAATATTGTTAGAATATTATTTTTTAATATTATTACTGTTTTGTAATTTGAATATGTTGAAATTGTTTATTATATTTTGTGTGAAAATTTTAAAAAATTATAATAATAAATGAAAGGAGTTAATGTGTTTAGTTCTTTTTCGCCTTTCTTTCCTTGTTTTATCTGGTTTTTTGGCTTGTACTTCTATTCATGGACTGTCAGATTGCAGTTGGGTATTAATACCCCATAAAAGAGCTTCTGTCTCCCATGACTAGTGAGATACTGGCAGATGTGATCTACTTCTCATATTCTCAAGTAAGAAACTTATTTCTCCAAACATGTCTTAAAGTGAATCTGATTCTTTTTTGAAGCTGAGTGAGAACATATAATCATTCACAGTGTGCAAGACAAAGTGGTTCTGATTCGAACACACTTATTGTTTACTGTGATTATGAGTTCCAGCACCTCCTTGTTTGGTTTGAGTTTCTAAACAATCGTTTTTAACTTCTATTGCATGAAATTGATCATGGGGGAAGAGTGGGAGAATTTTTGCATTTGATGTTGAGCATGCCATTGTCTGGACACAATCGTTCACCATTTAAACTAGTAAATTTCATATATATTTACCAGTTTGCGGCAGTTAATACTGTTAATTGAGACGATATAATTAATTCCACAGAAACTCCTTAATTTTTGATATTTTCAGGCCTGCCAACAGGTAAAAGACGTTTCATGTTATTGCAATTGAGCTTTGCCCCGAATCAGTTTATGTAAATTTCTCAGAAAACAAAGGGTTTATATCAAACACGTAAGTTTCGATCCAGGTTTGGCCATAATAAAAGAGACCAGTGACAGCTACATACCGGATGATGTATGAAAGTTGTGCATTGCGAATTAGAGTTCTTTAAGATTTCTTTGATTGGTAGAATTCTCAATATATATATATATATATATATATATAATTTCTGACCCACAACACTTTTTACCATTCGAATCGATATAAACAAAATATATGGACCCCATTATATTTAAGTAGCATTTTAAGAGAAATGCTACTGTCTCATTTTAGTTATACCGCTTGCTTTGCCTTACTAGTATATGTGGTACCACGTGGTTTATTAAAAAAAATTAAAAATACAAGTATAAAAGAGATATAAGAAACTTCGGGTTTCAGTTTCTCTTTTTATATTTTCGGACACTATTTTATTTTGAATATATTTTCTATTTTTTAATAAGTTACGTGACACCATATGGTGGTAATCAATGAGACAAAGTGAGCAGTATAACTTAAGAGGCACAATGTCAATACTGTATATTTAATATAGCGGTCACTCTTGTTTACGGGTAACATTTAATGCTGTAAGTTGCATAGATTGTATATATATTTTCAGATTGTAAAAAGTGTTTTAGTTAAAGCCATTATGGAGGATTTTAATCCAATCAACCCATTTTGTAACAATTCAACTCCTTGTCATTGCAATTCAGCACCTTCATTAGGTGATATTCTATAATGAGGCAAACAATTTGGGAGTTTTTCTCGAACTATCCCTTTTGTATGTCCTAATTTGCCTTGAACAAGGGTATGAAAGAATCTAGAGATAACCTTTTGGGAATTTCAGGAGGTTGGCTCAAGCGGTAAGAACTTTGGTCTTGATGATGTGCTCTCTCTACGTATCTGCGGTTCAAATTTCCTCTAGAATTATTCAAGATACACTTGCGGATAACTCATTGTCGAGAGCTGTATTGCACTGTGCACTTCAATGAAGGATTAGTCAAACTTTATTTCAGATACGCGGTTCCAACGATGATAATAACAAAAAAGTCAAACTTGGTTTGAGAATCTGGCATTTGTTTTTTTTTTTAAAATCTGGTGGCTTCCACATCTCGTTTGCGGATCAAGTTCAGATTCATAATGATCACACCCTTAAATAGTCCAAGTAGTTTGCAATCTATAGTGATAAACGTTAAACATTCCTGCCCCACGATACAGAGACGTTGACCCTGAAAAAATGGTGTTTGTTATGAATTATTTACTCTCTTGCTATTTTTTCCCCGGAGCCAAACAGGATTGACTTCAAATTTCCGAGTCTTCAACTATGTACCAATCGAAAACTTCGTACATGTCCCTCTCAGACCATAATCATTTATATTTTATTTTATAGTTCACCTAATTCTCCCCACGAATTGTTCCCTACATAAGACTACAACTAAAATAAGACTCGGATGGGGCTTTGTTTGGAGACAATAAGGCAGGAATTAGGGTGCGTCTTCGTGATGCTGCAGGGAATGTGATCATGGCTGCTAGTAAGGCTGAAAATGATGTTGAAAGTCTAGAAACTATTGAACTTTTAGATGTTTTTAGAGAGCTACAACTCTGCTCCAGCATAACTGATATAATTGTTGGGAGTGATTGTTTGATGTTAGTGGACTCTCTACAGAAAATTAACATGGTCGATTCAGTTATGGCTGTGCTATTTGCATAGGTTTCACGGCTCAAAACTTGCTTTGTAACATGTTCATTTAATCATGTTTGTAGAGAGGGAAATAGAGCAGCCCATAAGTTAGCTAGAAATGCATGGAGAGCTGATAGTATTGAAATGTGGTGGGATTGTATTGCAGACTTTCTTTCTTGAATCATTTGATTTGATAAACTTCTGTAATTGTCATCTTGTATGAATGAAATACTTTATTTCTTATCAAAATAAATAATAAGACCATCATTGATGCCCAAAAAATAAAAATAAAAACCCATCATCGTTAGCAATAGAAAAATTCTATATATCATAATTTTTCAATCATCTTCTAAATATCACTTAATGTTGTATTAAATAATTGGCTTACAAGTAGAATATAATAAATAGTCTCTAATAATTAAATGTCACGTCAAGAGATGATGAGATGTTAATAGTAAAAGGAATAGTGAGTAACATTACTGTTAAGAGTATGATCCCTCTAATTCATAGCATAACATGTAAGTACTCTCTTCACTTCACTTAAAATGAATACCATATGTTTTGATCCTTCTAGTTATCAATCTATTCATTTTAAGAAGAAAAATTCCACTTATCATCCCTTACACCACACATTAACATGTGATTTATCATTTTTATCAAAATTTCAATAAATGCAACAAAATATCAATCAAAACGTTTAATAATCAACAAATATCAATCGGTATCAAAATCAGTGGAATAGGGTGGAAAGATATACAATATGGCAAACTAATGCAATATTATAAAAGGATTTAACAAAAGTAAACTTATAGACTAATGTGGTTTAATATGATAAACTTGATTATAAACTTCTTTTACTATAAAGTAGATATCATATATCTTACTTCTATTTGTAACTTTAATTGTATAAAATTCCTTTATGAATTTAGTAAGTGAATTGCCATGTACAGGGTACCATGCCATACCATGTTATAAATGGATGGGCCCTCAAGAAACAAGGAACTTATACAGTAGGCGTTTACAACATGGGATTATACAACACCCTGTTGCACTGACTTTCAGCCTAAGATAATAAAATTGCATGTATAGTCTGGTATCTGAAAAGACTTTGAATATTTGCAGCGAGGGATAAGGTTCTGTCTCTAAATAGTGTGGCACATTTACAAAGAGTGGCGTGTAACAATTTCCCAAGAATGAGTAAGATTGATTGTAATGGCATACCTGCATTCCTGCTTTGTGTGAGATCCCAATTCGTTCATACCCAAGGCCTGTCGGGTTACTGTTCTTGATAGCACAACAGCGCAACTGTTTTCTCGGTGTGACACACAGCCTGTCGGGTTACTGTTCTTGATAACAACACTACAGCAGAACTGTTCTATTCTCCACTAAAATTTCTCATAATTTACTTTTTAAACATCATTTAAATATAAATATAAATATATTTTACTTTTAAACTTTTTTATTTTTTCATCTAATCAACATCATGCCCCAAACATTCGTAAGAAAGGGCTTGGAAAATTGAATGCTGGGAACATTTTGGGAAAATGGCACTAATGAACTAACAGTAGGCAGTATTGATGAATTTCCATTTTCATGAGCCAGTCAATAATATTAATCATGCAACCTTTTAGTCTTTTATTTTTGTGGCCAAGTTTAGGCAATTTTCATGAAAGAATTCTATATACTACATTATCATCATTTAATTTCTATTTTACTATAATAACGTGTAATTATAAATTAATTACTTAATTATTATTTTAAAAAACAAGAACTGATCAAATAATTGATAGATAATGCCTCATCAATTAGAGTATTTATGTCAATCTCCCCAATTCGTAGCACACCATAATAAAACTGCAACCATAAAACACACTGAATTAATTCCTCAAAAAAGGTAGAATTAATTAAGTTTTTCATATGTAAAATTGTCAAATATTTAGCAGTACTGAGCTTAATTCTTTATTTGACTACAAAGTTGTAGCATCAGTACAAATGGTAATGAAAATTCAACCACCAAACATGCATTCACATGACAAATGACAAAAGGTTGCTTGGCTAGAACCGCCTTTATCCAACAGAATTCTGTACCTATTGCTGTAATAGCTCATCTACACAGTTCAGAATGTAAAAGCACATCTTCCATGTAGTGTTTTGTCATCTTGGCCATGTCCTCCCGGTCAGTTTAGGGCCCACTTTGTTTCTCAACGTGATCGGATGGTTCAGATGGTGGACGGAATGGAAAATGTGCAAATTGGATCTTCAAGGCAGGGGACTCAGGCTTCTTGTCATCAAACCTGTAACCTAAGGAAATCCCACATTTCACAGCATGATAAGTGAAGCACTCACTGGTGACCTTTTTTTAAAGATTGATTATTGCAGGGAATGTATTTGGAATGTACTGATTTCTAAGCTAAATGTATTTGTAACTTAATATAAATTTCACAGAAAATTACACCTTGCCCCCTCAATCCGCCCAGTCTTTTAAGAACCAACCATAAAGATTGTATAATATCACCTATTTTTCCTTCATTTAGATAGTCGGATCCTAACGATGGAGTAAATTGCAACTTAAGTTTTAAGATGGTGTACTTATCAAAGAAGAAGATTGGGGGGGGGGGGGAGCCGGCAAAGTGATAACTTTGGCATGTGGTGGTCATATTGTAACATGAGTGGTGGTTTGATGGGGTAAAGTGTATTTTTTCTAAATTTTAAAGAAAATGGAAGCTGCTGATGAAATAACTGGCTTATATAATAAAGTCATGCGCTGTTTCCTTGTTCCATCATCTACTAAACCTACAAAAGGAAAGCATTATCCCCACAAAGAATAATAAATTATGATTCGGAATTTACCTTGAAGAGCTTCCATAGCAATCCGAGCACACCTAGAATCAACAAACTCCACAAAGCACAAAACCCTAGCCTTATCTCCACTCTGCAGTTTAATTATTTGTCAAATGACCGGTTACAGGCGGGAAAAAAAATTCAAAATAGCATATTGCGCAAACATTTTATTTTGAAAACGTGTAGCAGCCATAGCCACACGCCCCTGAAAGGAAAATAATAATAGACTGCTTGGGTATATACAAGGACAGTTGATATATGAAGAACTTAGTTGAAACCTAACAATTATGAAATTTGATAATTGTGACAGAGGCCCAGATAGGCCAAATTAGCAAAACTGAAAAACCAATCAGAAAGACTCTCTAGTTAGATCTTCATTCCTTTTCTAAGGTGCAGAAATTTTTCTCAGGAACTTGAGAAATAAATAACATATTCCTTGCTGGAACCATTTGTGGATTTACTTGACTGGAATTAAGGGAAACTTGGTGGTTTCAGAGCGAAATAAAGCTCCTTTTTTTTTTTTTTTTTTTTTTTTTTNTTTTTTTTTTTTTTTTTTTTTTTTTTTTTTTTTTCGGGCAAATGAAATCATATTCTAAACAAACCATCTCCACGAACACTTTATTGGATTATCTCTTTTGAGTGGATTTCTAGCAATTAGTTAGGCAGGCACCAACACATAAAACAATGATGCAAAGCCGCAAAGTCTAGAACTTCATTTCCTTTTCAAGAAGTAAAACTTCTCACAAAGTAAAAAATAAGTCACAATGTCTCTCTCTCTCTCTCTCTCTAACAACCACAGACAAATATTCACAACAGAAGATGATAACAGGAATCAATAAGCAACTCCTAGTTTCATCAATGCACAAACAAGAACAGCAAGTTGACGTTGTTTTTCATGCACGTGATCAAAGGCTTCTTCCTCTTCAAGACTCTGGAAAAAACTCGAAGGAGAAAAAAAAAGGTTTAGCTATAGACTTACACGTCTGGCCTCCCTGTGCACAACTTTAATATCTTTATAGCCAATAAATGGACGGAAAAGATCTTTTATTATAAGTCAAGGTTAAACATGATAGCAGAAAGTGATAAACTTATAAAATCTTCAGGAACATTCAGTTCATTTCCGTAACATTTGAAGGCATGTTCCTATTTTTCTCTGCTAATCAAAAGAAGGCACATTTCTTTCATCTGCAAACAGTTGTGCTGCATGATGAATAAAAATTCATGCTGTTAAAAGATCATAATAAGATAAGGAAAAAATCTCATTTTCGAGCAGTACCAGGATTCCCTTCTGTTGTAATAGTTCAATGTAGCACAAAGCAACACAATATATCACATAAACAAGCATGCTACAGGCAAACACAAAGCAAAGGAAAAGGATACGGCCCACTTCTCTTCTGGTACAGTCAGTTGGGAGTTTATCAACAAACAGAAAGTTTGGTTCCCTAGCTGAAACTGGGAGACCATCGGCTTTTTTCGAAGAGTTAGGTATTTCATTGCTCATGTCAACAACGTCAGGACTAATTCCTGGCCCAACATCCCGTCTTTGGTTTAGATCCTCGAGCGGAGATGGATAGTGCCTAATGCTAGCCCCTGCTGTTACACCACCAAGACCAGGATCTGGAGAAGATCCAAAACCTGAAATGCCATCAAAGCGATATGCACTTGGTTGCAATGGATTTATCTGCAAGTCACATGTCACATGTCTTAGTTGCATGCACTATAGATATAATATCTATAAACCTTGCTCTGAAGTTCTTACATTATTATGCATGAAACCAGGAGAAGCACCAATCATAACTGTAGAGCCCAATAAAGGATGAGATCCCAATGGTGGTGCTTCAGATGACAAGTAGTCGGGAAAGCTGGGCCTCGGAACACTGGCTATTATAAAAAGTGCCACAGAAATCTGTGTTATGATAATTGAATATTTGATATATGAATAGCAAAAGAACGTTTATCATGAAAACAACATAAACTTGTATGAATCCAACACCAGAAGAGTCTAAATCCATTTAGTTGGGTGGGACAAGGTGTGCTCTCCCTTGAGGGGTGGTGGATTGGGGGTTCGTAATGTGAGGACCTTTTATAAGGCTCTTCTTGGGAAATGGCTATGGAGATATAATTATAAGAGGGAAGCCTTATAGAAGATGGTGATTAATACTAAGTATGGGAGTATAAGGTGGGGTTGGTGCTCTAGTGAAGTTGCGGGGGCATACAGGGTGGGGTTATGGAAGCATATTCGGAAAGGTTGGTGGTCTTTCTCTAGCAACACTAGGTTGTGTATGGGGGATGGCAATAGAATCAGTTTTTGGCATGACGTTTGGGTTGGAGATATGGCTCTTAAGGATGTCTACCCCTCTATTTTCAGAATTGCAAGGGAACAAGATGCTGTGGTGGCTGACTTGTGGGATATTAATAACGGTGTTCTGCAATGGAACGTTAGTTTAATTTGAGAGGCCCATGATTGGGTAGTAGGAGTCATGGTGGAGTTCCTTAACTTTCTATACAACATCAGTCCTGTTGTTACAGCTGAGGATAAATTGGAACAGTGGCCTTCCAGAAAAGGCAAATTTTCTGTATGGTCCTTTTATGAGACTCTTACTACCCAAGGTAGGAATCACTTTCCTTGGAAGAACATTTGGCGGAGTAAAGCACCTACAAGGGCTGTTTTTTTTTTTTTATTTGCTTGGACAGCAGCTTTTGGGAAGATACTAACTGTTAATAATTTAAGAAAATGTGAGCTTATCATCATTGACTGGTGCTGTATGTGTAGAAATAGTAGTGAAACAGTGGATCATCTACTTCTACATTGTGAGTCTGCAAGGGCTATATGGAATTATTTTTTCAACAAAGTGGAATTAGCATGGGTTATGCCAAGAAGGGTGATTGAACTACTAGCTAGCTGGAGAGGGATCGTGGGGACACCACAGATTGCAGCTATGTGGAAGATGGCTCCCATTTGTATTTTTTGGTGTATCTAGAGAGAAAGAAATGATAGAAATTTCAAGGATCATGAGCGCTAGTTGGAAGAGTTTAAGAGTTCTATTTGGAAGACTGTATTTATGTGGGCTATTACTTTAGATTTAAATGGTTTCAGTTTCAATGATTTCCTTGTAACCATTTCTAGTTCCTAAATAGGTGTAATCTCATGTATACCTCCTGTGTACCTGGACTATGTCTATCTTTATATCAATAAAATATCTTCTTATTCAGGGGAAAAAAAAAAAACTTCTACAAATTTGAACAATAATGCACTTAAAAATGCATGGTTATGCAGTTTTACTTCATTACGGCATATCCATACATGAACAGTATTGCAGCCGTGGCAGGGTTCGCATCCAAATGTAAAAATGGAACTGGAGTATCCCTAAATTTGAGAAAATAGAAGAAACTTAACCATGCAATGCTCTTTTGTACACTTGTTTCTGGGTGCATATAAAATAAAAGCCCGAGTAAATAATCGAATTAGTTAGAATTCCATTTTCTTTCCTTAGTTCGAATCTTCTTTTAAACCAAACGGAGTGACAGAGAATTATGATATTATCGCATCTTTTTCAAGGGGTTTAACGATGATTGGAATTTATGAAATTCCGAATCAGTGAGATTAGGGTTAGGTCGCAGCAGGTTACCTCTGTCTGCAGCCGCACTGTATCTGTAGTAGGGATCCGCCATGACTTCTATGATCGATCAACTTCAGCTACTCCTTCGAGCTTGGCCTAAAACCCCATACGATTTAGCGGCACGTTTGGGGTTGCACTGTGAAATAGAATTTTTTTTAGAGTAATACTTTTAATTATAAAGTTAATTGTTATATTTTATTATAAAACTTTATAATTAAAAAATTATTTATTATTTAATAAATATGTATCAAATATAATTTTAAAATTGCTTATAAGTGTTAGAAACCAAGTTCAAATTGTATTGTATGACCACATTTAGCCATCAATGGTAATCTTAGGTACACCTACCCCCAATAGTGATTTTAGGTACACCTAACCTCCTTTGTACTCTTTACCATTGGATTGATGACAAGTGTAACAATCCTAACCATCCTTTGTACCAAGAAATCCCTATAAATAGAGGGAGTCCTCATTTGTGTAAGACCCCAAGAAATAAGAGAAAACAAAGTTCTCTAAACATCTCTCTCTCTTTTGCTCTCTATCTTTTCATTAGTTTCATAACACGTTATCAGCACGAAGTCTCTGACGGTTTTGAAGCTAGTAGTCTTCTACTTCAAGTAAGTTTTTCAATATATTATTTGTAATTCTCAATATGAATATGAAATGTTATATTACTTGATGAAACTCTATGTTTATTCTCATAATTTTGTAAATGTATTTCTTAATATAAACATACTTATGTTCCTGATTTATATATGTAGAAAATGTCAAATCTTACGAAATTGGAATTCGTTGCTCTTGACATTTCTGGGAAAAATTATTTATCTTGGATCCTTGATGCTGAGATCCATCTAGATGCGATGAACCTGGGAGATACAATTAAAGAAGGAAATCAAGGGTCCCGGCAGGACCGTGCTAAGGCAATGATTTTCCTTAGGCACCATCTCCATGAAGAATTAAAAACTGAGTATCTCACGGTGAAAAATCCCCTTATTTTGTGGAATGATTTAAGGGAGAGATATGAGCACCAGAAAACTGTGATCCTCCCAAAAGCTCGTCATGATTGGATGCACCTGAGGTTGCAAGATTTCAAGAGTGTTAGTGAGTATAACTCTGCACTCTTTAAAATTAGCTCAGTATTAAAATTATGTGGTGAAAAAGTCACTGATGATGACTTGTTAGAGAAGACATATACCACTTTTCATGCCTCGAATGTGCTCCTGCAGCAGCAGTATCGAGAGCGAAAGTTCAAAAAATATTCTGAACTTATATCTTGTCTTCTTGTAGCTGAGCAAAATAATGAGCTTTTATTAAGAAATCATCAGTCACGTCCTACTGGTTCTATATCATTCCCTGAAGTGAATGATACTAGATTTACACCATTTCCAGAAGCAAATGGTGCATATTTTCAAAGAAACCGAGGACGAGGACGTGGTAGAAAAGATTACAGAAGTGGAGGTCCTAGAAGAGACCACACTAAAAGGGATAATAGAAGATATACACCGTACCACCAGAAGTGGTTCAACTCAGAGAAGGGCAAAGGTCCTCAAAATAAATCTTTAAAGAAAGATGAAGATGGATGCCATAGATGTGGTATGACTGGACATTGGGCTCGTACCTGTCGTACAGCTAAGCATTTGGTTGACTTATATCAAACTTCTATAAAAGAAAAAACAAAAAAGTTTGAAACAAATTTTGCTGAATCATCAGATGCTTTAGATAGAGAAGATATTACAAATCTTGATGTTTCTGATTTCTTTGAAAATTCTAGTGATAGAATAGATCACTTGATTGGTGATGGAAGTGTTCCTTTTTGATTAATGTATTTTCTTTATTTATATTTTGCAATGTTTTAATGAAAGTTTTATATATTTTGTAGAATCATGAGTATTACTGATGAACTTGAGATGAATAATAGAGATGTATGTCTGGCTGACAGTGCTACAACTCACACAATTCTTAAAGACAAAAAATATTTTCAAAATATAACATTGAGTAGAGCCTACGTTCATACCATATCTGGTTCATCGAATCTAATTGAAGGCTCCGGAAGAGCTTATATTGTGTTGCCTAATGGCACCAAATTTTGCATCGATGATGCTCTATTTTCTTCACGATCAAGAAGAAATTTATTGAGTTTTAAGGATATACGTCGTAATGGTTGTCATATTGAAACCACCGACGAAGACAATAAAGAGCATCTTCTCATTACTAAAATAATTTCGAGCCAGAAGCTCGTATTAGAAAAACTGCCTGCCCTCTCATCTGGATTGTATTATACAGAAATGAAAACAATCGAATCACATGTGGTAATGCACCAGAAGTGCATTGACCCCAAAGTCTTTATGACTTGGCATGATCGCCTTGGACATCCGGGAGCAATAATGATGAGACGAATACTTGATAATTCGTATGGGCATCCCCTAAAGAATCAGAGGATTATCTTACCCAATGAATATCCATGCTCTGCATGTTCTCAGGGTAAATTGATTATCAAACCATCTATCTCAAAAATTGTTTTTGAATCTCCGTCTTTTTTACAAAGAATTCATGGGGATATATGTGGGCCTATTCAACCATCAAGTGGACCGTTCAGATACTTTATGGTTTTAATTGATGCATCAAGTCGATGGTCACATGTTTGTCTTCTTTCCACTAGAAATATTGCATTTGCTAAACTTCTTGCCCAAATAATTAAACTTAGAGCACAATTTCCTGATTATCCAATTAAAACTATTCGATTGGATAATGCAGGTGAATTTACATCTCAAGCTTTTGATAACTATTGCATGTCAATAGGCATAGATGTTGAACATCCAGTTGCCCACACACACACTCAAAATGGTTTAGCTGAATCATTAATTAAAAGGCTTCAGTTAATCGCTAGACCTTTACTTATGAAATCAAAACTTCCTATTTCTGCCTGGGGACATGCTATACTTCATGCAGCATCATTGATTCGTGTTAGGCCATCAGCATATCACAAATATTCTCCATTACAGCTTGCATTTGGTCAACAACCAAATATTACTCATCTTCGTATTTTTGGATGTGCGGTATATGTTCCAATTGCACCTCCACAACGTACAAAGATGGGTCCTCAACGTAGACTTGGAATATATATTGGGTTTGATTCTCCATCTATTATTAGATACCTTGAGCCTCTTACAGGGGATATGTTTAAGGCACGTTTTGAGGATTGTCATTTTGACGAATCCATTTTCCCAACATTGGGTAATGAGAAGTCGGTGCCTGAAGCACGACAGGAAATTACTTGGAAAAATAAAGCTCTTTCCCAATTTGATCCTCGTACAAATGAATGTCAACTAGAGGTTCAAAAGATTATTCATTTGCAAAGTGTTGCAAATCAATTACCGGATGCATTTACTGACACTAAAGGTGTGGTAAAATCATATATTCCTGCTGTTAATATTCCAGCAAGGATTGCAGTCCCTGAAGGACAAATTGCCAAAACAGCAACAGGTGAGTCCAAGATACGCCTGAAGCGTGGACGGCCTATTGGTGCAAAGGATAAAATTCCTCGGAAGAGAAAAATACAAAATGAATTTGGTACTCCTGAAGAGTCCATACCCACAACACAGGCCATAAGAGTAATTGATACTCCTGAAGAGAATAAATCTCCTGAAAAAGAACCTCCTGAAGAGGTATTTAATGAAATGTCTTCCCTTGAAGAGGGACAGGTACCTGAAAATAACGAGATCTCGATACATTTCATGAATACTGGAGAAATTCTGGATAGAAATAAAACCGTTGTGGACAACATATTTTCATATAAAATGGCCCTTGACATTACCAGAAGTAATGAAGAAATTGAGCCAAGAACTGTCGAAGAATGTCGACGTAGAAATGACTGGCCAAAATGGAAATCAGCTATTGAAGCTGAATTAAACTCGCTAGCAAAGCGAGAGGTCTTTGGACCAATTGTACAAACACCAAAGGGTGTAATGCCTGTTGGATATAAATGGGTATTTATGCGTAAGCGTAATGAGAAAAATGAAATTGTGCGATATAAAGCACGACTTGTTGCACAAGGTTTCCTGCAGAAACCAGGGATTAATTATGAGGAAACATACTCTCCTGTTATGGATGCAATCACATTCAGATTTTTGATTGGTTTGGTAGTTACAAAAGGATTAGATATGCAGTTAATGGATGTGGTTACTGCATACTTATATGGATCATTGGATCATGACATATATATGAAAATCCCTGAAGGATATAGAATGCCTGAAGCTTCTAATTTGAGTACATCTAAAAGTATGTACTCTATTAAACTTCAAAGATCCTTATATGGATTAAAACAATCCGGACGCATGTGGTATAAACGCCTTAGCGAATATTTATTGAAAGAAGGATTTGAGAATAATCCAATATGCCCATGTGTTTTCATTAAAAAATCAGACTCTGGATTTGTTATTATTGCGGTTTATGTTGATGATCTAAATCTTGTTGGAACTCCTGAAGAGATAAGAAGAACCGCTACATATTTAAAGAATGAATTTGAAATGAAAGACCTTGGCAAAACGAAATTTTGTCTCGGCCTGCAGCTCGAGCATTTACAAAATGGAATTCTCATTCATCAGTCAACTTATACAGAGAAAGTCTTGAAGCACTTTTACATGGACAATGCTCATCCTCTGAGTACTCCAATGGTTGTTCGATCACTTGATGTGCAAAAAGATCCATTTCGTCCTTGTGAAGATGATGAAGAAATTCTTGGTCCTGAAGTACCTTATCTCAGTGCAATTGGAGCCCTGATGTATCTTGCAAATTGCACTCGGCCTGATATTGCATTTTCAGTTAATTTACTTGCAAGATATAGTTCCGCACCAACTCGAAGACATTGGAATGGCATTAAACATGTCCTTCGATATCTCCGAGGTACAGTTGATATGGGATTATTTTATCAACATGGATCAAGTCCACAATTAGTTGGATATGCGGATGCAGGTTATCTTTCAGATCCACACAGAGGTAGATCTCAAACTGGATATGTATTTACTTATGGAAATTCTGCTATATCATGGAGATCTGTCAAGCAAACAATATCTGCTACCTCTTCAAATCACTCAGAGATAATTGCAATTCATGAGGCAAGTCGAGAATGTGTTTGGCTAAGATCAGTGATTCAACATATTCAAGAAAAGTGTGGTCTTCCAGTGATTAATGATAGTCCAACAATTTTATACGAAGATAATGCTGCTTGTATTACTCAAATTAGAGGAGGATATATCAAAGGTGATAGAACCAAACACATTTCACCTAAATTCTTTTATACTCATGAACTTCAGGAGAAAGGTGAAATTAATGTCAAGCAGATACGGTCAAGTGATAATCTGGCAGATTTATTCACTAAAGCATTACCAACTGCAACATTTAAGAAACTTGTGCAGAAGATTGGAATGCGAAGACTTGAAGACCTATTATCATGCACTTTTCAGGGGGAGTAAATGTCTTGAAGATTTGTGCTGATTGTACTCTTTTCCCTTCGCTAAGGTTTTATCCCACTGGGTTTTCCTTTGCAAGGTTTTAATGAGGCAATCTTAAAGCACTTGACGATATACAGAATATTGTACTCTTTTTCCTTCGTCATTGGTTTTTTCCCACTGGGTTTTTCCTTGACAAGGTTTTAACGAGGCATATTCTTTATATGTGGTCATCCAAAGGGGGAGTGTTAGAAACCAAGTTCAAATTGTATTGTATGACCACATTTAGCCATCAATGGTAATCTTAGGTACACCTACCCCCCAATAGTGATTTTAGGTACACCTAACCTCCTTTGTACTCTTTACCATTGGATTGATGACAAGTGTAACAATCCTAACCATCCTTTGAACCAAGAAATCCCTATAAATAGAGGGAGTCCTCATTTGTGTAAGACCCCAAGAAATAAGAGAAAACAAAGTTCTCTAAACATCTCTCTCTCTTTTGCTCTCTATCTTTTCATTAGTTTCATAACAATAAGAATATTTTAAAAGTATACAATTATTGCATGAATTTTCAACAAAAGCTTCATTTTGAATTTTCTTTTTATTAAATGTGAGCGTTAGCTTTTTATTAAGTAAAAATGTTTTAGTCACTGAGAGATTCTTCGGTTTGGTCACTTGAAAATTTTGAGATAAAAATTTTAAATTTTAAGATAAAATATAATATTATTATTTTAGAATTCAAAAAAATTAAGAAAAAGTTGAATTATTTATTATATTTTATATTGAGATTTTAAAAAATTATAACGATGAGATAAAAATTTTGAATTTGAGATAAGAATTTTGTATGACCAAACCAACAGATTTTGACTTTTTTTTTTATGTAATAATTAAGAAAATGTTTTTAAATAAGTTTGTGATTCTTATTTTCTTTTAAATATTCAAATGGTTTAAAAATATTTTAAAAAAAACAGTAAAAAAAGAAAATTTACTTTCTCGATGGCAATAGCAGACTCCTTTATTTAGTGTTTAAAGTATTTTTTTATATAAATTTATCAATTTTTTTTTCTTTAAAAGGGTGCTTTTAGAAATCTTAAAACTTCCAAATTTAAACTAAAAAGACATAAATGAGTATTTATCGAATAGAGTTTAGAGTTAGACTGAGAAATATAAACACATAAAATGTTGTGAGACTCTTTTTATTTATCTATATTTTCTCCATTTTAAGCGTTAGAGTTTGGACATAAATTATAAGAAATTCAAGTGGTTTTCCCTAAGTTTATAGTCTATTTTTTTTTTTTAAAAAAAATTGAGTTTAGCACAACAAACTTCCTTTTCCATTTCTTTATAAGCAAATTTGAATTTTAAGATGTTAATGGCAAAAATGCACTTATTTTTTATTTATTTTTAGTTGTTATTCACAAATTATTCACACATCATCTGAGATCAGCTTAACATCTATATGTAGCCTGTCATTGGGTTGGACTCTCTTGTTTATTCATTTTATAGTCTATTTTATGTCCAAATTTTCTTCATATAATTTTGAAACAAATGAGTGAGGATCTGAGATCTGTTAAACTGTTTTATTTTAATTAAACAAGACCAAAGTGTTCCAACTTCCAAGCTTTTTATGCTGGTGTTGTCCTTGAGGAACAGATATATCTTAAAAATACACCAACCTAGCTAACTGCTGTTTTCGAGACAAAATTGAAGTTTAATTATGGTACAAGACACAAGTTAAATTGATTTGCCAATGTTGTCAGTTCACTTTGGATTGTGCTTGGATGTCAATTATTTAAGCACTTAATTCTTACACGGTACAACTAGATCTTCCTTGACAAACATTTTGAAAAGTAAGAATGCTATTAAGATCATGTTTGTTAATATGTGAAATGCCAACAATATGGTCAGGTCACCCTCTCATCTCACACGGTGATTCTTGGTAGTGGTGAACTTGGAATGATCATTCATGGCTTGCTTAATGATAGTTGACTAGAAATAAATATGATAATGATTTACGTGATTTAACAATAAGGTCTATGTTCACAGCTTATGAAATTCTTTCTGAATCATCGTCTGAGGGTCCTGTCTTTTGACTTTATTTCTCATCTTCGTTTTATGTTTGATCAAGTCTTGTTATTGTTGTGCCTTCTCTTTCTCCAATTTTTCCCCTTCATCTTATCTTAGTGGGATTTAATCTTCCATGAGCCTTTGGTAGGCTTAACACATGAACTCATTTTAGCCCCAACAGGAACTCCAATTCTAATTGTTGACTTGTCTTGCTAGAATGTTGTCGAGAATTAAACTTGCTCTCACTTGCTCTTTTTATCTTTTCCTCTCCCTTCTTTGATTTTGCGATTCACCATTTTCTATTGCTTACGGTCTCACCTCATTCCTTGTGGCTACTTTGAGTCATATGCATCGGGCCAACCTTGCATCTTCTGTGTGGGTGGTAATCTCGGAGCTCCTGAGAATGAGACTTGAAGGGTGGGCCTTTAGCGGTGCTAAACTTTTGAGGAGTCTTCGAGGAAGGGACCTCGAGAAGACTCACCCTTGATAACGCCAAATACCCTACCCAAATTGCCAAAATGGTGCCCATGATTTCCGCTAGGTGCATGGGGCTTTACTGATTCTTGTAGGGAATGGGAATGAGGTGCTCACGACCGACTTGGGAAACGAGAGGGATGTACCCTTGGTCTTCCTAATCCTTGTGGGTTGAGGGGGACTAGACATTGGCGACTAGCTTGGGACACAAGAGGGACGTACCTTCCGATTTTCATAAGTCCTTGTGGGTCATTTTTTGAGTAAGGGCCTAAAGAAGTCACAAATTGCCCTGAGATAAACTTGAGGGGGGGGAGGGGACTAGGGCTACTAAACCCCAAGTCATCTCAAGGTAAACTTGAGGGAGGGTTAGGCAATACCAGGGGTCGTCATGAGGCAAATGCGAGAGAGGACTGGGCTAGCCACAAGTCGCTCCAAGGAAAACTCAATGGAAGACTAGAGCTACTAGGGCTGTATTCGGCCCCAACCAAACTCGAGGAAGGGTCAAGATAGGCCACAAGGTTCCTCGAGGCAAACTTGAGTGGGGGTTGGACTGTTGATGCTACAATCATTTCGAGACAAACTTGAGGGAGAATTTAGTAAGGCTGTGGGTCATCCCAAGGCAAACTCAAGAGAGGGCTGGGTTGGGCCGCAAGTCACTTTGAGGCAAAACTAAGAGAGAACTTAGGCTGCTGAGGCCACAATCGTCCAACTCGATAGAGGATAGGGCAAACCCGAATTCCAATTCGAAACCCGATCCCTTTTCATGTCATTGTAATGCTTCATGTTTTGGTGGACAGACAGAAAGTTGATGCTTTTACAGCCAGGAATAGTTTGTTCAACGAGTCTTCCCCATTGGGTTGGACAGGTTGGGCAGTCAAGTAGGTCAAACGAATTGGTGGTCCTCTTTTCCAACCTGCGTGGGGGACAATAGTTAATGAGTTTTGTACCACTACAGAAATATAGAAGAACATCATTACTTTTGAGGAATGAAACGGAGAGCTGGTGCATGCTACAGTCTTTATTGATGGCTCAGTGGGCATTAGGATCTAGAAGCACTTAGGTATTGACCGCAAGGGTATGACAACGAGTGCAACAATGACATGGAACCAACCCAACAGTAGTTTGGGCCCAATCATGGCCAAAATAATGCCCATTGGACTAGTCTATAGTTGGTGGTGCACTCCCATTGCTATGTCTACTTCACAGAGAAAATAAGGTTTCATGTTTCTTTTGGATGGACATGACCACGAACAACGCCGTGACTATTAAGTTAATTTTGACAAATTAGCCTTTTGCCAGTACTTCCGTGTTTTCAAATCACTTTTGTCGTGCACCAATTTAATGATGTTCATCGTAGGAGTTGCTCAAGTGGCAATTTGTTTGGTTTAGAGGTATGTTTCTACTATGACTAAGATTCGAATCCTTTTAGGTGCAAGCCATTTTTATAAGCCATATTTCATCTGTATAACAAACTGATGATTTATATAATCGGTGTGACATCCCGAACTTCCTCATCGTATTTTTATAGATATATTGTCATTATTCTTTTGTCATATCTAAATGTCATTGAGGTAATTTTGAATCGATTGGAATGGTAATAGACAATTGGGTCTTTTACAAGTTAACCCACATGTGTGCTTCTTCATGGGAGAACTATGATTTGAGCACTTTTTCAAATCATACCCTCTTTTTCAAGACAATTGAAGAAGCATTTCACCAAAAAAATCATCCATTGCTTCAATATTTAGTAAGGAATCTTCTCCATCATATCCTCCTTCGAGTAAAGGATCTTGTTTCTTCACTACAATCAGCAGTTTTGAGTAATTTAAATGAATAAAAATTGATAGATATATAGTATTTACCATAAAAATAAGATCACATTGTAACAAAATGATCTTTATTTCTTTAATTGGCTGCCTTCCAATTGCCATAACCACCATCAAAGTGTACACAGTATTTGAAGAGCTTCTTAAGAGGCAAGTGGAGGGCAAGTGACACTCTAGGTACGAATAAGAATCTGTGCATTAGAATTAAGAATTTAAGGCAGAGATTTGTGGAATATATGGCTGGCTGCCCAAGTTAGCAGTGATCTACTGAAGTCTACTGCCCAAGTTCACTATCCAAACGGAGCCTAAATTGATTAGAACATGTAAACTTTATTATTTATATTTATGTTCTAACATTTTCCTTAATGTATGGATCAAACTTCTATTTAATAAGTATAGAGCTAGGGTTCAAACTCAAGATTTTGATCTGATATCATTATGTGAAATCATTACTTGTCTAAAAAGTTTAAACCAATGAAAAGATGTAGATTTTATTATTTATTTTTATCTTAATATTCACCGGTGGTAATTGAAACTGGTGAGATATTTTAATTGATGCGAAGTTAGCAAGAAATTCAATAGAGTTATTAAAGACTTAGTCACTGTTACTTGTGTGTAAGCCATGACAAACTGGCTATTGAGATATATTATGTCCAAAGAAACGAGTTATTGAAATATGCTGTCTCGAGATATATGGCGAGCTTGAGGTATTAAATTATAATATGCATGCCATCTCTGTATTCTCATTGCTCTAGGTGTGAAATCTAGCATACTCGGATGTTTTAAGGCCTCGAAAATCCTCTTCTTGATTGGAATCATAACTTGCTTGGATGAGAAGGATGGGTAGTTGCAATTTTATTCGTTATGGCTTGTTAGCTTGTCACCGGTAAGTGAGAGGGCATTTCCTTCCTCTATCTTTTTAATTAGAATAATGCCAGATAAAATTTTTGAGTGTACAAGTCAAGCGTATTTCATTTTAAAAAAATATAGTTTATTATTAAAAAAAAAAATTCTTACGAGTTAGAGATTTACTCTTTTTTTTTTAAAGAGAATCTACGAAACTTACATACTATAAGACTATAAATATCATTTCTCTTTTAATTAAACAATATTTTAAAGTGACGATCGTGGGTATGAAAAGTAGGATTTCATTGGCTAAATAAAAAATGAAGCTTGCATTTCTAATTTGATTATTTTAAAAAATCTTGATTTGGGAAGATCTCTCAATATATCCAATGGATTGGACAATTCCCCTTTTCTTAGTTGATACATATATTTATCTACAACACTCATCAAATGATTGAAGATAAGTTAAAAAAAAATTAAGTATGCAGTGAATAACATAAGAGTCTTCAAATCTAGCCAATTTCACTTTTTATTGAATTAACCGACCACTTTGTTCTGTTATTTTCAACGCCATCATCATCCTTATTTTAATGGATGACATTAATTATTTATAGTTTGGATGTTGATGTTTGCTTATTATTCAAACTGTCAAATACTAATTTAATTACATTTTTAACACCATAACATATAGAGTACTGACCGTCCAACCACTAGGCGTACATGGTACATCTAGCGTATTTAAATCTTATCTTTTTACTTTCATTATTTTCAACAATATTTTTAACATCCTTAATTATTAAGAAACAAATAAAAAAAATATACAATTTTACTAATAATTATTTTCTTAATTATTAAATTAAAAATTTTAAAAATAAAATAATCGAGCGGTAACTTTGAGCGGTTCCAATAACATTTTACTAACATTTTTTTTATCTTTTTTTTTTTTTTGTCGTTTCTTTTGGCATCATTATACTTTACCTTTTTCTTTTTAATTTTTAAACACAAAGGAATAAAGATATACTAATTAATTCATTAGATCAAATTGTATTGACAAGAGTATATAGAAACATGGGATAGATCAAACAGTGTTATAGAAATAGTATTGAATTCCTACGTTTGACTCTATTTTATATTCCATCTTCGAATTAAAATGATATACTTATTTTCTGATCAGTAGATGAAATCATGTATTGATTGGTCTCACAAGAAAGAGGATATGTTAAGAGTTTAGGATAGCTTATATCCAGAAAATAGATTCAATTTTCTAAACAAAATACATCTAACTAAACTATAAAACACGGTTTTTTTTTTTTTTTTAAAAGGATGGTATCTTAATTTTATTAATAGCCCTCACTTATGGTGAATGAAAACGGTAGTAACAACTCAAATACCTGGGGTTACAAATATTCCAAAAACCCCAAAACTCAGGTATTAAAATAAAAAAAAACTACACAATATACCGAAAAATCAGAATAAGCCAATCCAAAAAACCAAATAAACATTAAATAAAAGAAAAATAATATTTACAGTCTTAGAGTGTATAACACTGTATAATCTATTTGAAAATATATATAAATGAGATTCACATAAAAAAAACTAATTTATTAATAATAGATCCCACTTTTAAAAAAAAAAAAAATCACAACGTTTACTTTATCCATTGAATACACTCACCTAACTTGAATCAAAAAATAATTTTTGAAAAAATAGCTATCAGCATCACTGATTATCAAAATTCGATCATCTTGAATTTTATTAGGAATATAATATAAATAATTAAATATAATTTTAATTTATTTAAACTTTGAAAACAAATAATAATTATATGTAATATGATCATAGCTCTTATCTCTACTCTAAGAGCATTCTCAATGAATTAGCTAAATGTTAAATTCATCCCCTATTTAGCTATTAGACCTCAAAATACGATCACAATGGATTAATCAAAATCCAAATATTTATACTTTACCTACAATAAACACTAAAATTTTTTTCAAATTTGCTTACTACTGTAGTTTTATCAAAGTTTATTTTATTTATTATTTCTCTATTTTCATTATTTCTTTCATCATTTCACTTAACTTTAACTATTGTTTTCATGAAAAATTCACCGTATACAACTCAAATAAAATAAATTATAAAATGGTAAAAAGTGATAAAATAAAATAAATTAATATATAGTTAAATATATTAAATATTTTTTTAATTATTAAATATTTTATTATTATATAATGAATAATTTAATATGAAGATTTAATGTGAATAGTCAAAGTAAAATTTATTTTATATTATTTTATTATTATATAATGAAAAAAAAACTATTTCAATATGAGATTTATGTGAATAGAATAATTAAAAGTTAAAATTTATCTTATATTCATCAAAAGTATGTTTAACTTTGACTAATCTAACGAAGATGCGCTAAATTATAGCCCCATTCGATTTTAGTCACCTCAACTAAATTGACGTGAATGCTATTGTTAATGTGCGTAAAAAAAGTGATTTTTACACCGAATTCTTTGCAAAGGTACGCCCATAGTCAGAATTAGACGAAGACAGAGAGTTAAGTATTCCTTTGGTCAGAATTATACCGTCACGTATAATCCGACTAGAATTATACTGTCTTGTAGACGTAGGAAAAGTCGCTTTTGGGTGATGGGAGTTTGGGATTGGATTGCGAATGGAAAGTGGGAGGGAGCCATGGGCGATGGGTGGTGGAGATGCTTTAAGATGCTGTTCTGGAGTTGACATCTGTCCACGGCATCCATCCCTCTCACTCACGCAGCACTCACTCTCTCTATTGCCTTTTCTTTTTCTTTTGAATTTGCTTTTCTACAAAGTATGCAATTTTCTAATGTTTTATTCTCTTTCTTTGCCACTCCCTTTCTTGCTCTTTCCATGTTTCAACACCGAAAAAAGAATATAAAGAAACTGAAGTCTTCCGTTGATAGTATGGTTAGTTTTCCATGGTGAGCAACCGACCCTTTCTTTTATATCCTTGTACTTGATTTTTTTTAATTATTATTTACTTTTCGTTGATTCAGTACTGGGCTTCCAGAAAGTCTCTGGAACAGAGAAATAAGTGAGACAGCAACCGAGAGAGAGAGAAGGGGGGGGGGGGGTGTGCTGGGTAAAGTACAAGAGGCTGAGATGGGTTGCCTCAGATCCAGGGAAGTAGGGAACCCAAGTAATTTGTGAGAAGAAGAAAAAAAAGGTGCCATCTTTTTAGGGTTTTCCTGTGATTCTTGGGACTCTGCCTTTCTTTGCTTCTTTCTCATGACCCGCTTTTCTCTTTCTTTCTTGTGTCGGGGATAATGGGTTGGTTTCAAATTTAATTTAAGGTAATGGATTAGTTGAAAAATGACAGGTAACTATTTGTGCTACCTAGATAGGGATATTGATGGAGGAGATGTCTCCGGCGGTCGCGGTACCATATAGAGTAGGTAACTCGGTCTGTGATAACCCACCCATCGCTACCCACTTAGACGTCACTAGACTTAAGCTAATGGCGGACAAAAAAGGGGGTTTGCTATCTGATTCTGTAACTAAGGCTTCCCCTGAGACGGTTCCCGGTGGTGATGGGGATTGCAATTTTGGTGATTTGGGAAATGAAGTTAACATTGCAGCTGCTATGGCGTCGAAAGAGGATTCCTTGGTGGCTATCGTATCTGAAAAGGGAAGTATTTGGGTTGCTGCTGGTGACGATGTTACAGCCACGGAAAGTGTGGAAGATGATTCCTTATCATTGGAGGGTGATCAGATTCTAGATATGTCGTGTTCTTTTTCGGTGGGGAGTGAGTGCAGTAGTTTGTGCGGAGAGGACATCATGAGTCTCGAGGCTTCTGATATGATAACACTGAACATCAACATTGAGAAGAGCTTATACGGATGCGGCGTTGATGTTGTTACCAAGGCCGCTGATTCAGAGGAACCAACTGATGGGACAGACATAGTGAGTGATCCTGTTGCTGTGATTGTTGATGGGTCGGATCCGGATCTGAATCCGAATCCATCTGGAGTTCTTCTTCAGCTGGAAAGAAGGGCGAGTGGAACATCAGGCCGCAGTGTTTTTGAGGTGGATTATGTGCCTCTTTGGGGAGTTATATCTATGTGCGGAAGAAGACCTGAGATGGAAGATGCAGTTGCTGCTGTACCCCGTTTTATGAAGATTCCTGTTCAAATGTTAATTGGCGACAGGATAAATGATGGCATGACTAATTGCTTACCTCGTCAGACACTTCATTTCTTTGGAGTCTATGATGGCCATGGAGGCTCTCAGGTACCGTTTATTTTATGTTCTTCATTTACTCGGTGTTTCTTCTACTGTTTTTGCTACTGTCGGATCATGATATAATGTCTTCGTACTTGTAATTTAGTCGCATGAGGTGCTTGCATTTTTCAGGTTGCAAACTATTGTCGTGATCGTATCCATGTGACTTTGGCCGAGGAGATAGATTTTGTTAAGGAAGGGTTAATTCATGGAACTATGAAGGCAAACTGCCAAGAGCAGTGGAAGAAAGCATTCATGGATTGTTTTCTTAAGGTTGACGATGAAGTTGGAGGAAAAGCTAGTCTTGAGCCTGTTGCTCCAGAAACTGTTGGTTCTACTGCTGTGGTTGCAGTTATTTGTTCATCACATATCATTGTAGCAAACTGCGGAGACTCAAGAGCAGTTTTATGTCGTGGGAAAGAACCGGTGGCATTGTCAGTTGATCACAAAGTAAGAGGCCCCCAATAGAATTTGCGTCTTTCTGTAGTAAATATCGATATGGAAACTGATATCCATTTAATAACTTTATTTTTGATGTTATCTCAGCCAAATCGAGAAGATGAATATGCAAGAATTGAGGCAGCTGGAGGCAAGATCATACAGTGGAATGGGCATCGTGTTTTTGGAGTTCTTGCAATGTCAAGGTCAATTGGTGCGTGCTTCTTCACCATGAATTTTTGCCATTGCATTTGCATGTTTTGGATTTTGACTTTCCCAAATGTCACCCCCTCGAAAGGGGTTACTTTTGTGAGCACATTGCTATAGTCAAGTTTGTATTACTAAGCCTACAAGCATATTTGGACTGCCTGGACTTTTGGTATAGGACCCCCATGCTGTCCACTAATTTCATTATCATGTTATAGATTATCAACCCCATCACAATATGAAAGTGTTACATTGAAATAATTTTTGGGGTCATACCAATTCTGTGGCACTTGCAATTTGGATGCCAACCTGGAGTGTTTATGAATGCATTACATTTGCTCTGTATTTGAGCTGTTGCCTGATATTACTTGATAGTTTAAGGTTGTAAAATAAGGGTAGGTCTGTAGGGTGTTAATGACTTCCGGAAATAGTAAAGGACTCGAACAATTTATGTTAATTTTTTGTTTAAATAAGTATGATAAAGGTATGTCCAATTTTATGCTTTAAAAGAAAGAGTAATGGCAATGTTGTGACAGAAGTTACCCCCGCAATTTTCTCTGGTTGTCAGTATTTTTGTGGGAAGGGGATACTTTAGGTGGTGTAAGGTGTGACGCATGCCCTTGAGCTTCAAAGTGGTTTCTTGGGACTCCCCTTGAGGTGTAAGCTTCAGACGATGCTGAATTAGGGTACTGATTGGAAGTGGCTGAATTTGACGTAAATTTATTTGTATAAGGGGAGGAGTGATGGGAAATGTAAAGGACCAAATTTGAGCAGTTTATGTATGAAAGCAATTTTTAAGTTCTCATTACTAGTTTCTGGTTCTTGCGGTCCTGAGGGTGCCTGCTCTCACATACCTTGTCAAAGAATTAGAAAGTGTATGGAATCTCTGTTCTATCACATCGAACTCTATTGTGGGTTGCTTTTGATATGTATGGAAAGTGTTCTAAATCTGCTAGGCTTCAGTAAATAGAATAGAACATCCCTGGAAACACTCTTTTAGATCATTTGGATGAAGAATTTACAATCTTCTTAAAATTTAAAAATGATGTAATTAAAGCTGATGGGAATGTTTTTCGTTAACTACCGGTAAAGAAAGAGAATTTTTTTAGTTTACTTAATAAAAAAAATTTTATGAGACCATCAGCTATGTTATCGAAATTTCCATTGTTTGAAGGAATATTTTTAAAATCATAAATTAGAGTATTATTGTAGTAACAAAGATGATGGTGTTGGCGATGGCAGTGATTGGGTAATGGTAGTACGATGGTGTTGGTTATAGGTGGTGGCTGTGGAAGTGGCAATGACTATGGTGGTGGCAATGTAAAAAGTATTGGTATGAATCGTATGATGATAATTATTATGTTGATCAGATTTGTAAAAGGACACCTTCACCATGTGATTTGTATTTGAGAATTGGATGGTTGAAAATCTCAAGTTTACTCTGTTGCTGTTGATGTTGTGCTTATGGAGAGAGAGAACAGTCGGAATTTTGAGAGCTGGGAAAAGGAAGTGGCAGAAGTCAAGGATCCTTTTATTACGTGTACTCGGGCTTGGCCTATTTACTTGGATCAATAAAATTTATTTACCTATAAAAAAAAAAGAAATTATACAAATGGATGACTATTTGGTGTTCTCTATTTTATGAAAATGTATCTAAAATTACACTTTGATTGAAATTCAAATATATTTCTTTTAATAAGTAATCAAAAGTTTTATTTATAATAATAGGCATAGCCAAGTACACATGACAGATACATGAGTAATTTTATTTAAATTCAACTGCAAGTAAGTGCAAAAGGGTGATTGAAATGTCTAGTTAGTAAAGTTATTTGGATTCTGCCCATTGACTTTTCCAAATGGAAAATATTGGCAGTATAACACACTATGTTCTTTTGTCACTTGCTGTGTGTTCGCATATTGCTTACTTATGTGAGGAACTTCATGCCGCTAGGAATGCATTCTAATACAACAGGCTTGTATAAACTTTTATTTTCTGGTAAACGTTTTGTCTGACCTGGCTCGTTGGCTTCAGGTGACAGATATTTGAAACCATGGATAATTCCGGAACCGGAAGTGATGTTTCTTCCACGGGCAAAAGATGATGAATGCCTTATTTTAGCTAGTGATGGGCTGTGGGATGTCATGACAAATGAAGAGGTGTGTGACCTGGCTCGGAAAAGATTACTTATGTGGCACAAGAAGAATGGGGTTACACTTCCAACTATAAGGGGTGAAGGGATTGATCCCGCTGCTCAAGCAGCAGCAGAACTGCTCTCAAGCCGTGCTATTCAAAAGGGAAGCAAGGATAACATCACTGTGATCGTGGTAGATTTGAAAGCTCAAAGGAAGTTCAAAAGCAAAACATGATGGTAACACCTCCAACCTCCTATTAGCTGTCTGCTCCATATTTGTACAATCTGAAAAATGATCCAGTATAGTTCTGCCCTTAATGTTTTTCACGTGGGCTTTTATTGCTTATTGAGAATAGCAGTCTGTATGTTCCATAGAACATCCAAGATTCAAGAACTCTTCACTGTCTCAAAGAGTCTTGGTTGTACACACCCCTGCCGATTTCTGGCTATGTAAATCTTAGCAGCTTGTTGTAGGACAGTCGATGGTGACAATTCCATGTTTTCAACGTTGTGGCCAAAGTGTATTCATTATGCCTCCGAGTTAAAAAGGCTCTGTGAGGTATTTACTACTTATTGTTTCAACTGCATGATACTTTATAACGAAATTAGCAGATTCAGGGAAATAGATTGAGTTTTGGTCTCCTTAGAGATTTTCCTTGCCGATACTTTCTGCTTATTTTGTGAGGTGGTGATGGTTATGGTGCGGTAAGAATCAATGAAGGTGGCCATTCTGCTGTTGATGTTAGAAATTTTCTCAACTTTATGTCACTTTAAAATGAGTTAAGAATCTAATATTAATATGCATGTAGCGGGAGACAAATAATAGAAATTTCGAAGATAGTAAGAGAACAATGGATGAGCTTAAAGCTTTCTGTTTTAAAACTTTGTTCTTATCGGCAGGAGCTATTGTTTGTAATGTAGCCTAAATGTTCGTGATCTTCAACTTTCGATTGTAAACTCTAGTTAGGTTATTCTTATGTATACTCCATGTGTACTTGAGCTTTGCCTACTTCTATGAATAAAACTTCTTGATTACTTATAAAATAAAATAAAAAAAATTAATGCTGTTTTCTTAAATTTTTAAAAATTTTAATAAAAATATGTATTTTCACAGCTTAAAATATTTCTTAAAAAGTAGATGGGTTGGGTTTCTGCATATACTCCAAAAAAGGCAAAGCTACTCTATTTGAATGTACCATCATTAATTACACCAGTTGACTCAAGGAGGAGAATCCTTTCATCCATGCAAGAAACAAACAGGAAGGAAAATATAAAGGCAAAAGCCATTATTGGAAACAAACCCAACCGAACACATCTTTAATATACTAATGTTTGCTGATGTCCCTGATTCATTATTGCCCACCCCTGTTCTGGGATTTAATGTTATGAGAGCAGTGAAATTTGATCGGTTTGCCTTGTTGAGAACGAAGGCCAAGCATACGTCTCCTACTACTTTTTCTACCTCTGCGCCAGTTCCATCACAACATCAGCCAGATGTTCCTCATTCTGAACGCCATCCACCCAACTTGCATTAATCTGAACTCTTTCAATGCTCTGCTTCAAAGTTCTAGCAATTGACGGCTTATTACGGCTTTCAAAAAAATCCTCTATTTCTATGGCCTTCTCAAATGAAGCAAACTGGGAAAGTGGGATAACCAAACCATATTTAAAAGGGAAAAAACAATAAAGAGAGTAAAATGCCAAGCATAAACAATAACTCCTTAACTGTAGCTGAATCTAATTTCTGCACAACATCTGTGACAAAAGAGAGGAAGGGGTAGAGAGACTCACTGGTGAGACAATAGCACTGACAAAACGAGTTAGTAGAAATCCCGAACCCCAGGTTTCTGAAATATGCTCCCAGTTATCCTGTGTTCACATCATATTTAAAATGGAAAACAGAATGTGTAAACAAAGTGGTATATTGCCCATCAATCAAAAAATACTCTAACAAGGGCTCAGCCATAAAGAATCAGAACAAGTTTCCTTTTCCTTCATGTTAAACATAAAGATTGCAGCAACAATAAGGTTAAAGAAATGTATATCGGCTGGCATCATGAAGTTTCTGAACAAAAGTTGGGCACCTTGGTTGGCTTCCTTGTCAATTCATCTGGCACTAAAAGAGATTGGCCAATTAAGATTGCTTTAAAGGTAATGGTATATACACAACCATTTTTTTAAATGGAGGGTGATTATGTAGAATAAATAACCCCTAGGGATTGGCTCAGGTGGTTAAGGCTTGGGCTTGGGGGTATTAGGGTATGCTCCCCCAGGTCTAATCCTTAGGTGCAAATAATCTCCAGGGGCCATGGGACTGAGGGATTTTTCTCTTCAATTACCCGAAGTGCACTTGTGGGAAACTCCTTGCCTAAGGCCTATGCACCCCTGGGATTAGTCGGGACGTTGTTCCTGAACACCAGGTACCAATAAAAAAAAAAAAGATTACGTAGAATAAATCAAATCAGATAGGAACTCAAAAGTGTTAGAATTTCTGATGAATACACTCACATTGACTGGATATAAAATAGGTTGTAAAAATAGTTGTCCATACCATTACCTTAATTGAAACTGCACTGGTGTTTTACCTAGCGATTCAGATATAGATGTGCATTACCTTGATATTAATGACCAAATTTGAGATACATAACAAAACCTAAAACTCCTGGTGGATATTTTGCTACGTCTACCTCAAGCAAGCAAGACTTAAAAGTCACCTGCTACTTCCACAGACGAATTCATCCTTCTCTGGAACTAACTTTTCTGATTATATTGTCAATCGTATGGGATTGGATTCGAGTACTCAAGTCTTAAATACCAAAACTGTGAATGACACCATTCTTAAAGGTCCATAACATCTCTTCAAAAAACTTACTTTGGAGCCAAGGAAAAGGTCTGAGGCCTAAAAGTTGCCTTTCGGATTTTTCTTTTCTTTCTTTTCTATTTTTCCTGAATGAGGGGAGAAAGGAGGGATGAGGGGAGGAGTTTTGAAGCAATTTCAAATTTTCCTAGCAGAGCATGAAATCACACTACCACCTCATTTCTCTAACAGATTAATGCACAGTTCCAATCTCTCTCTCTCTCTCTCTCTATAAGTAACAGGTGCACCAGATGCAACACAACGCCAATTGCTTTCAGGAAAGAAGGTGAGTACCCAGTTCACCATGTCTGCTTGAGTTACGTTTTCATTTTCCTACTTAAATTGACATGCAAGATCTCAGACCAGTGTCGTAATTATTTGAGGACAATTTTGATCAATGTATCAAGCAAATATAGTGCATGCGCATGAACATTCTGCAATATGCTTTCTGCTATTTACATTACCGATGAGCATTACCTTCAGCCACTTCCAAGCTGTTTCACGTCCTTCCCTACTAACAGTGAGTCCAAAAACAGCATCTTGGCTACGAACCTATATCAAGTGGAAAGTAAAGTCAGCCTTGGCAACCCAAGCTCCATCAGACCATAATTTATCAACTTCTATGAAAAACTTTTGAACGCCACAATTATACAAAACCCAGATACCTCATCAGACAACAAAAAATTCAGAACTATAAGAATTATGCTGGGATCTGGAGAAGATGCCAATGAACCTACAAACACAAAAGGATAAATGATTCCAATATACTACACAGATTTAGATTTTCTGCATCATTTTAAATAATGATATGTTATCACTTAGAATTCGCATTTTCTCCTGGCTCAAATCAGTCTCCCGGTACACTCTGAGAAGAGATTCACATCCCAATCTGTTAGAGGTGCTGACTCTTCGCATAACAGCCACATATGCTGCCTGCAATCAAAGTCCGTGTAAACATCACTAGGAATTGCAAATGAAACAATACTAGTGATTGGCCAGTGCTTTTACCAACCTTTCTTATGTCAGGAGGGAGGAGTGGCGTACTTCTATCATCTAAGAATGACAGAAAACGCCTACTTGCTTCATTTAGTGTCAGATCATCCCCAAACATAGCAAGGGCAGTCAAAATCTCTCCTCTCAACATTGCATCTAGATGGCTCTCGCCTTGCTTAGCTCCCAACCAAGCTTACTGCAAAAAATGACCAGCATAAAAGGAAAAATAAATAGTAGAATGAAATCAGACTCATCTTGCTCAAGGGAAGTTCTAGAATGCTCACTATTAGCTTGTGAAGAATTTTCAAATAAGAAGAGAAAGAACATACATATACAAATTACCTGTTTGATGATGCTAGAAACATCTACATCTTAGATAGCAAAACTATGTAAGCTACTCCCCACAAACTTGAAAGGGGGAATGAAACAACACTTGAGTGTCTATTATTTTTCTTGGGGGAGGGGGTATATTTCTCAGCAGTCTTAAACAATAGTAGCATCTTTTATTATTATAATTCATCATATAAGAGAAATTATTATCTTACAATCTGAATCTCTGGAATTGTATCTTTATATGCTCCAGTCCCTTAAATTACCAGATAGTTAACACCTCACAGAGCTTTCCCAATCAAATGGAAAATAACTGACTTCAAAGAGATCACTTGGGATGCTTGGGGAATGAGATTAGATGAGAATTTTGTGAATAGTAGTGAGAGACTTATAAAAAAAAATTAGTAGTGAGATAATTTGAGTTAAGTATTTCTTGAGTTTTGGGAAAAGAGAAATAAAAAGTTTAATAAAAAAAAATATAAAATTAAAATATTGTTATAATATAATTTTTGTTTTGGGATTTGAAAAAGTTGGATTGTTTTTGTTTTGAAAGTTTGGGAAAGTTGTAATGATTAGTTTGAAATTGTTTGGATGAGATGAGATGAGATAAAATAGGTCGAAATGGAAAACTTTTCCAAACATCCCAATGTCAAAAGAACAGTAGACAGTGCGAACCTGGTGGCTTAGAAACAAGGATCACATTAGAATTTTCAATTATTTATTTTTGATAACTTACTCTGAAGAATAGAGGAAAAGGCGGATAAAAAATTGATTAACGTAGTCCAGTAAGTCAGGGGCTGCATCAGCCACAGTTCTTGCAACTTTATAACTTATCTGTGAATAGAGGGACCAGAATTAGAACTAAAAGCAGGTGAACATGCTTAGAAAATATAAGGATGTGAAGCTTACGCTAATCAAATTAGACAGCACTGTATAATCAAGTTCTTCCCTGTAAGCATCCATCAAGATAAGCAACGAGGTCAAAGACTGCTGGCGAGCCATACAAAGGGCAAATGAATCATCCAGAATGCCTGTTAAAGGAAAATGCTGTTAAGTGCTATTCTCTACCGTGGGATAAGCAAGTAGGAGTGCAAATTTCTAAATTACCAGATCTGTCTGTTGCAGTTAAGTATTTGTTCTCTATTGCATATCTGAGTCTAGCTGCAAGGTTATCATCATATTTCACCCTATAGAAACCAGTCTGATCCACATTAAGTTTTATCCAAGCAGAGACTGCATCACTTTTATCACTCAAGAATTCCTCGATATGAAGGGTTCCAGACTTTGTTTGCAGTAGAAAACTCTTGCGCACTTCGTATGAGCCACAGCACAATGTTATTGGGACAATCCATTGCCCATCCCCATAGGAGCCACTTGACAAAAATTGAGACTGCCATATTGCATTTATTTGTCAGAACTCTGTTAGTTCTCAAAGATATCATTAACTGGAATAGTACAAAATGATAACGGCTGACTATATATCTGAGTGAAGATATATTATCTCAAGAGAAAATGCACGAAAGAGCACTGAAACAACAAACCTGCTCAAACATCAATTTCTGATCTTTGACTCTGACAGAGACAACTGGGTATCCTTTTTGCTTTGTCCATGAATTCATTAACATGTTAACAGGCTCACCAGATCCCTCCTCAAGGGCAGCCCACAAATCTTCTGTCATTGCATTGAAGCATGCAAATCTTTCTATATATGAAGCAAGCGACCTCTGATTGCATAAACAAATCAGAAAAACAGGGAAAAAAAGAAGCAAAACAGTCAATTAAACAAGGAAAAAAAGAAAAAAAAAATTTACATATGCAAGAAAAATATATAATTAACTGAAGACAATTACATCAAAATATCCACAGATGAGCAAACCATATTGTGCTTCTTAGTTTCCAATAACGTAATCATTTGATCAACTACAATTGCAATTGCTATCAGATATCAAAAACCTTCTTTGCAGAGACCTTATATCTCCTTACCAAGCCATCTGAAAGCAAAAAGAACAAGGAGATACTTTCCCGCTCTCCTAATCAGAATCGATTAATAGCCTCTTAGAAAGACATTAACATCATATTACATAATGAAATGGATATTCATAGATGCCATCTTATGATTCAAACTCAACCACCATCAGACGCAAATCAAGTAAGCCTTAATCCAATAAATTGCAAAAAATGGTTGATCAATACCAGATGGAACAGGAGTTTTTTTTTTTTTTTTTCAATCAAGAGAAATATCTTAATTTGCACAAGAAACATTTACAAGTAACAAACCTAAGGACCAACCTGGAAGCATTCAGCGCCAAGATAGCTTTGCAGCATCCGAATAACAGATGCACCTTTTTTGTAACTTATTGCATCAAAAATTTCATCTATCTCACGAGCATGATTTATCTCCACCTAAAAGAATATGCTTAAATTGAGCTACGATCAATCAAGAAAAATACTAATTCCTTAAAGCAGTTCATACCCAGGATAAAAAATAAAAAATAAAAAATAGAAACCCTTTTTCCCATGCAAAATTACCTCAATGGGATGGGATTCTGCAAGCCCATCCAGCCTAAGGCCTTCAGTCGAGTCATCAAGAAACTGAGTCCATATTTTCCATTCGGGGAACAAGCTATCAGTTGCTAAATAGCTAACCTGAAAAATATGATAATTGGTATATAATTTTTTTATAAGGATAGTTGGTATATAATATATATAAGCATGTCATTTAGTTAGGTATGGTAATGAGACATATGACCCATGAAACACACCCATGTCGCGAACCCCTCATTCAACCACAAATGAGTCCACCATTCCATCGTTACAAGATTGCCAAACCACTGGTGTGCCAGTTCATGGGCTACAACAATTGTGACCTTTACAGTAGCAAAAGTAATTGTTAATTGTTCTGTGGGCTGTGATTAAAACAATAGCTTCAGATTAAATTGGCCAAAGTAAATCCTAACAAAAAGAAAAGCATCAAGCATGAAATTACCCTCTGCTTATTGGCAGCTGCAGAATGCTGATCATCGTAGAGCAAAGCTGTTTCTCGGTATGTAACTAAACCATAATTCTCCATGGCCCCAGCAGAAAAGTCAGGGATTGCAACCATATCCAATTTAGGAAGAGAGTAAGGCACAGAAAAATATCTGTCAAAACTAACATAGTTAAACTGAATTCGAGACAATGCAGCATAAGCGCAGGTGGGTAATAATTGAAGGGATCACTAGCAGCCCAATCTAGTGTCCAAAAATGTGTTGTTCAGCTAAAAAAGTTGTAATGCTGTGACTAGCGATCATTAATTCGGTGGTGATTGATGGTAAAACTTACTCTTTGTATAATTCGAGTGTCCTGACAGCAACATTCAACGCAAATTTCCCTTGATTTGCCTTACCAACCTGACAGTATACTCGAACTATGACCCCTGTATAGAGATGCAAGATTACACTATCAAGAACATAAATCGTTCTATTACCACAAGAAACAATCCACAGAGAGTATGATTTTACCATCAGTAGTATGATCTTCCGCGTAATCAAAGAAACCAACAACAACTGCCACCAAATAGGTAGACATTAGAGGTGATTCTTGATATGAAACTTTCTTCAGATGCCCATCCACTTTTTCTTCAATAATTGGCATGTTCGAAAGTGCTACTAGTTCAGATGGCACATCCAATGTGATTTTGAATGTAGCCTGTAAGTTGTAACAGCCAGTGCCAGAAAACAAGGATCAAATAGCTTTTGTACGCATCCTTAGAAACATAACGAGGCATATCCGTTTGCAATGCCAAAAGTATTTAAACACAGCAACCAAAACACTGTGAAAAGATGGTTCTTTTTTTTTTTTTTTTTTTTTTTTTAACAGATGCATTATGAAGTGTTTTAGAAAATAAGATTTCATCTCAGCAACAGATGCAAAGAAGTACAAGATCTTCAATCAGCACAGAGAGAGAGAGAGAGAGAGAGAGTGCAACACCTTGCAAGCAGGTTCATCCCAGCACGGAAAGCATCGCCTAGCATCAGCTGGTTCAAACTGTGTAACAGCCATATTCTTCTTCTCGCCATTATGCTCATATGTACTGGAAAGCAAAATAACAACTTAAATATATGGTATCTATGCCAACTTATAAGTTTTCGTTCTTTCCCTACAACTAAGTCACACACTGGCTCTAGTTACTAGATGAAACTGTAATTTATAAATGATGCTAAATGAGCTTTAAATTAACGAGTTTGTGATATAACAGGCATGATTAGCGGTTGCTCTGGGTCGTCACAGCAAACAGAGAAAAATAATTGTTGCATGATTGCATCAAAGCCTGGTCCATATAAAAAGTTATCATCTGTATATATATTATTTCGATTAATCCTTCTCATCATTGAAATCAAATCATTAAACACTACCTTCTATAGAACCCCTTCATTTTCTTGTTCAAAGTTCCTCCTTCAAACATGATACTCAAAATCCCGGTCCCAATCGGGAGTGTCTCAGAGAACTCCAAAACCAAAATCTCGTCGGCTTCAACCAAATTAATTGCTGAAGGCTTCAACAGCTGCCCAAAATTCTATTCATTCAGCACAAAAGACAGTGTGCTTGATTGCACAAAAAAGGTTTGAATCAAAATGGCTGCAATTGATGGCAGCCATTGTTTCTAAGACGTCCAAAATTTCACAGCAACCAAACCGAGAACTGAAGTGAACAAGATACCTTGGAAACGTTTCTGTTGGTGAACGACACGGAGCCGGGATAGACGGAAAGTTCGGCAGCATTGAGGACGATGTACTTGGTATGGCCGACGATGTCGAGGTCGATGGAGACGGAGCCGGCGAACTTGCAGGCGGTGAGGTCCGGTTTGAGTCGTAAGTCGTAGCGTTTCGGGACAGCGAATTTCGGGAGCCGAGGTTGGCTAATGAACTGCTCCATGCTTTCGAATTTCGGCGCACTCTGTTGCTCTGGTTTTTCTCTACAAGCAAAGAGAGACTGATGGTTCGAGCGACGAGGGAGAATGGAGTTATGGCGTATGGGTGGGAACTTATATCAGCGGAGTACGTAACGAGTAACGAGTAACAGCGACGACGTCTTCCATGGTAAGTGCATGACATCAAAGGTCAGGAACGGCATCGTTGGCAATGACAGACTCTTCTAATAGAGATATGCCATCAATCATATATGGTATGGAGTAAGTAAAAATGATGCATAAATTTTTTTTACTATTATTATTTTATTTATACATTTTAAAGAGAAATATTTATTAATTATATAATAATACGAAACTCTTATTCTATCCCAATATATTCGAATAATTAAGGGATTGTTTGGATAATGAGATTGTTTTAGATTAAAGTTAAAATTAAATAAAATATTATTAGAATATAATTTTTTAATATTATTATTATTTTAAAATTTGAAAAAGTTGAATTGAGATTTAAAAAAATTAAATTATTTATTATATTTTGAATTAAAATTTTAAAAAGTTGTAATGATAATATGAAATGAGATAGTTTCTCAATCCAAACGGCCCCTAAAAATTTTATCTAAAAATTATTTAGAATCGAAATGCCATCATTAGGTAAACAAAAATACCATATATATTTATGAGAAAATTTATTTGGAAGCTTTGATTTTTGTATGGAAAAATCTAGTTGCAAGCACAATTATGCACTAATATGTTCACCAATTTAATGTGATTGGTCAAAAAGTAGATTTTATTAAAAATAATGTTAATTTAAATTTTAAGTATAAGGAATCAGTATTTGTATGTAGATTAATACGGACTCCGCTTGTATGTAGTAAAACTCTTTTTGTATAGACAGTATACTGTTCATGTTAAAGCTTTAAAAATTATTTATGATTTGATTTTTTTTAACTTATAATGGGTCCTATTATTAGTGTGCTAACCCACCGGTTTATGTCTAGCAAATCTCTATATTTATACTCTATTATTTATACATTATATATTGTTGAATGTCTAATAACTATTTTTTGAAGGAAAATGATTTGTATAGTCTACTGGTGTCTAAGTTCCGTGTACTCATTTTGAAATAAGTGAAACTTTATGACTCAAATGGAAAAAGACTCAAGTTTTTAATAATGAGTTCTGCCATTTTTCAAAAAGAATGCGTAGAATTTACACACATTTTAATTATATCTAATATTACTCTTTAAAAAAAAAAATATTCTGAACGTCCGCCTCACACTTTTTACACCATTTAAATATATGATTTTACTCTTTTACCCTCTTTTATTCTATACTTAAAAAATTCTGATGTGTTGGATGTGAAGCTGTTGTGTAGCATGTCTCTTTTAAAAATAACACTATACCACCATTTACTCTAAATGTGAATGATGGTAGAGTAGACAAGAACTTTCCTTTGTTTTAAAAATAAATCTACACTATTACCCGGGTGTCTATCCCTTGATCACAATGCTATTATAAGCATAAATATATCATTTGTATCATTTACTAATAAATTAAAAAAGAAAATAAAAGTGAAAATAAGGAGAGGAATACCTAGCATCGCAATATCAAGGCATGTAATGACATCTCATTAAAGATAAATGATAATCGCAATCTTGGAGTACGTAATTTTTGCATATTCTCTTTTATAAAAAGTGAAAATCTAGAAATCATATGAAAAAATTATTTTTTTTAATAATAATCCCACTTTTTTTAAAATGAGTAAGCGAATGCTATACACTCCAAGACTATACAATATTACCCATAAGAAAAACCTAAGGGTTTGTTTGAAAAAAGTTTTCATCCCAAAATTCTTATCTCATCTTATCACATCTCTTTCCCAAATATCATTTAAATAAAAATACTTTCAAACTAATCATTACAACTTTTTCAAAATTTCAAGTAAAAAGTAAAAAACAATTCAATTTTATCAAATTTCTAAACAAAAATAATATTAAAAAAACTATATATTAACAATATTTTAACTTTATAATATTTTATTTAACTTTTTCTTCATCTTTTTCCAAAATGTCATAAAATATTAACTTAAACTATCTCACTATTATTTACAAACTATTTTATTACTATTCACAAAATCCTCATTTCATCTCACTTTCCAAACTTGTCATAAGTCAATGCCCTTTAAACAGAGTTTAGATGTTAAGCTGAGTTGAGATGAAAGTTGAATAAAATATTATTATAATATTATTTTTTAATATTATTATTATTTTAAGATTTGAAAAAATTGAATAATTTATTATATTTTATGTTGAAATTTGAAAAAATTATAATAATTAGATAAAATGAGTCGAAATGGGTTGAAGATCCAAACTGATTGGAATTCCAAACCTTGATTTTAGTGAATGGAATTGCATGAAGTCTGAGTTTTCTAAACGATGTAAAAGAGCTAAAATGCATGACTTATCATTTATAGTTATTTTATTTTCAAGTAGATATATAGAACATATAATTTATATCACTTAAAAGATAAAATTTATTCTATAATATTCAAATTTTAAAATTTTTATTTCAAATCAAATTATGTCATATAAGCAGTGTTATTCCTATCAACTTGTAAATAGATTTTTTTATTGATTTAATATTATACTACCTTTGATTGTTTATCATGTCATTAAAACTTAGTGCTAGATGATTAAAACTTAATAACGCCAATTAGGTAAATTAGTTTGTTCCATGCATACGAGAGTTCCACTCATGCCTTGAAGTAAGGTGCTGTTTAGACATTGAGATAAAATAAGATAATTTTAGATAAAAATTAAAAGTTGAATAAAATATTATTTTTTAATATTATAATTATTTTGAGATTTGAAAAAGTAGAATTATTTATTATATTTTGTATATAAATTTAAAAAAATTATAATGATGAGATGAGATGAAATACTTTTATTATCCAAACATGGCTTATCATCGAAATTTTGAGGAATCAGTTTACTATGAAAAAAAAGGTAACAAAAATAGTGATTTTAAACATTCGGATGCCACTCAAGAACTATGGCAAAGAATAAAGATGAAGAATGGAATATATAAACGGATTTGGATGGAAATCATCACGGTTCGAGTATATATATAGCTGCTTTGCATCTATTCTATTTTTATAATATTAGCTACAACCCTCGAATGTACAAACATTTTATAAAACTGTACGTTTCATAAAAAGAATTTTCAATACTTTTTCGTTATGAAGTTCACTTTTTTTTTAAAAAAAAAATGATATTATAACTCTCAAATATTTTGGACGTGCAACTGGATCTGGATGCTAAAATTTGAGCAGTTATCGACCCGGATTAATTTAGAAATAATTTGGGCAGATAGTCGGATATCTAAATTGTAACTGGATATTTAGATTTTTCACTTTTTTTTTACTATAAACCCAGATATCCGGGTTATAATCGGATTTAATCTGGGTTTTTATTATTATTTTTTTTAAATAAGACTTTAAAACTTAAAAAAAAATGTTTTTATAACATTTTAAAAAAAAAATTATGATATCATGCTTAAATTGCCTAGATCTTTTTGAAAATAATTTAAACACTTTTTAAATGATTTTATAAAAAAAAAATTTAAAGAAAAAAATAAATAAAAATACAAAATAGATAATATTGTTGTTACATCACAATGCAAAACATAAATTTACAAAAAATAAAATAAAAAATAATATATCATAACTAATTAAACTAATACATAACAATGCAAAATAAATAATATTGTTGAATATTTTTCTGTACAAGTACTGATCAAACAGCTTGTATTATCAAATTTGCAACAAATACAATGTTTTTAGAAGGGGAAAAAAAAACTGTTATTAAAACCAGGTTAAAAACTGGATGCAGGCGGATGCATAATTTTTTACCCGCTCGGGTCTAGATAACCATCCGGATTGACCCGATTATGGGTTTCAGACCGGATCTAAAAAAAAATGGGGCCCGGTTTTACACCCTATCAAATATGCCAACAAAAATGTGCTCACTTATATTTTTTTATTTTTATTTTTATAATTAAAGAAGAAACTATTAGTAAATTTATATTTTCTTTTATTTTTTTTAATGGTTAAGGATGTTTAAAAAATATTAGTGAATTTATATTTTCTTTTATTTATTTTTAATGGTTAAGGATGTTTAAAAAATATTTAAAGAAAAAGAAAATAAAAACAAAAAAATATATAATGTCTCCTTTGCATCCATTCTTTTTAGTGAGCACGACAGGAAAGCAAACAAACTTCATTGAACTTTTAAGAAATTAGAATATGATATCTATATTTTATGAACTTGATTCTTCGTATCAAAATCAAAACCGTTGCTTTTATTGGATTCCTTGATCCCATATCGTCCGTTTAATTCAACTTTATGAATTGGGAAACTCAAGATTAGAGGCGGCCTTCTTACATGACGATGATATGATTCCTTACAATTATAAATTCACACTGATATTTTAAATATCGTGAAATTTATTTTATATGTCTATTTCATTTATTCTAAATTCTAGAATTCGAACATAAATTATAAAGAACTCGAATTCCACAAAATATTTGAGCTAACAATATAATAACTAATTAAAAAAGAATACTATGTTCAAAAGAAATCTTGAGAGGCTCTTGACTCTTGAGTACTTCATTCTAAGAAAAGAGTGTCGTCTCCTCTATTTATTATCTTGGGAGAGTTTTTTCTCCTTCTTAATTGATTGGGGATGAGAGAGAAGTTTCGATTGCTCTATCTCGTCCTCTCTCTTCCTCTTTCTTATCCCATCTCTTCTTTTACTTTCACTCTTCTTCTTTTTATTCTCTTCTTTTTAGTGTTTGAAAGTCATTACTCATGACTCTTTTACCACTTTTCTCAATTCTCAAGTGTTCTGTCCATGACATTAGAGGATCATGGGTTGCCATGAGCGCACATGAATCTCACAACTTGTACCAAATCCTAGACTTACACATTCTCTTGGCCATTGTTCTTATCATCCATCTCTCTAAAGAGTTATTTTGCTTATGGAGAATGCTATTGCTCGTGCTATGCGTACGCCAACTTCTACCTCTATTAAAAGAAAAATGATAAACACACGTTACTTTTTATAACGCATTATACAACCATGTTTTAAAATAAATGTTACTTTTCTTTCGTAAGCTTTTTTTATTCATCAATGTATAGGCTTTCTATCATCATTATTATAAGTAAACTTATAACATTAATCAGTAAGAAGTAATACAGATACAGAATTATTACATAAAAGTAAACTTATAAGTGATATATTTTTATGTGATCAGTTAAATTTACTTTACGATTAAGTAACTTTACAATCTAACATATCACATTAAGTTACGTCATTTTATAGATTTACTTTTATGTAATCGTTAAAGGTATTTCTCTTCATTATAAGTTCGTTTGTAAGGTAATTTTTTGTAATTCTCATCATGGATTAAGCATTTTTTATTGGGTATATTTTATAATTTTTTTAATATTCTTATAAACCTAGCATTTCACATGATTTTATATTAAATTATTAATATTATGTTGCTGTGAAAAGAAAAAACCAAAACCAAAACAAAACAAAACTACTTTCGCAACCGTAATATCAGGAACCGCAGGCGAACCGGACGTCAAATATACAATTGTTGGCGCCATCACTCTCTCAACTCAGACTAGTAGCTGAAGCGAAGAGCAAGCAGAGAACCGAAACGCAGAGCCCCAAACGCAAACGACAACATCGTTTCTCACCAATGGCGGAGGCACTATCTCCCGTGGTCATGGACATCGACGACAACGACCAAAGTAACCACTCTCTCAAGCCCAATAACAAAAACGATAAGGGCAAAAACGTCGTCGTCGTCCCACCGGAGTCCAAAGCCGTCCCCTGGGTCGAGAAGTATCGCCCTCAGTCTCTCGCCGACGTTGCTGCTCACCGTGACATCGTGGACACCAGTTGAGTACCTGATTATTAACTCTATTTCCCTTCTCTGTCCTAGGGTTTTCTGTTCTTTACTTTTTTCCCCCTTCGATTTTCCTTTTGATTCCCGAGAGAGGGCAATATGGATATAAAGGAGTCGGATAGTTGAAATTCAAGTGAAACCTTTAAGAATGTGGTTCTTCATTTCGCCAATTGCTTTGGGTCCAAGAAAACTACGGAAAGAAAATGACGAGAGAAAATTTTAAAGTTTTTATATTGTAGTCAAACCTAATTGGACAGTGAAATTTATCCTCAACAATTGTTTGGTTTCTGAGAAAATGTGGCAAAAGAAAGAAAAACGTTGTAGTGATTAAGTTTAAGATTATTTTTTTGGTTATGTAGGAGATAAGAAAGCAATGAATTGCCCCCGGCCTAGTACGAGTGTAGGGTGTGCCAGAGTTGTGATATCACAATTTTGAGAGACTCATCGAAAATTATGAGGCTCAACATATGATCCATCTTAATTTCCTTCAGTTTCTCAGTAAAGCAAACGGAACGCTGGAGTTTCTGTATGTTTCCTATTGGTTACCAGCAAACGACGTAAAACGAAAAGAATGTAGCTTGAATTCGAGTCGCATGCCTGACCTTGTTTTAATTCCTACTTTTATTCTTGGGTTTAAAACAGTTGATAGGCTGACGAGCGAGAACAGATTGCCCCATCTCCTATTGTATGGCCCGCCTGGAACAGGCAAAACATCGACTTTCCTGGCTGTGGCACGCAAGCTTTACGGAGTACAATACCACAATATGATTTTGGAGCTGAATGCATCGGATGATAGGGGAATTGATGTTGTGCGACAACAGATCCAAGATTTTGCTAGTACTCAGAGCTTCTCTTTTGGGTATCCTTCATTCTGTACATGCTACTTTCTAACCTGTAGTTTCTTGGTTTGCCACTTTTTCTGTGCGGAATTTGGCATTTCCAAATTTATAGGAAGCATATTGATTTGAGTTGCAAATGCTCTTAGATGTTTTCAGTGAATAACTTTTGAAGAAAGATTTTTTGGTTGAAGTTGTAATATACACATATTGCTTACTTTGCCCGGAATGCTACTCTAAATGAAACAATGAAAAATGGTGTTCGGTTGGTTGTCCTTGCCTTGTGGTGGTTGTAGGCTCCATATATATATGGGTCTTAGAGGTATAAGTTTATCAACTCAAATAGAGCTGTGAAAAAATAATAAAAAAAGAAATGTAGGATTTCATCTTCTCTCACTGGGTGCGCACCTATAACTATATAGCACTCTCTTCCCCTTTACAATGCACTGACATGTAAGACTTCCAAATCTGATTATCATAAATTTCTTCACATTTATGGGTTCAAAGATTTTGTTGCCAGATTATTCATGTCAGTTAGATTCTGTTGCATGTGCTTCAGTTCAAATGTTGTGTCCCACATGTATTAATTCTTCTCAAATTTATAACAACCATGATATATTGCTTTCTGGCTTGAGAAGTCACTGGAAAATGCTCTCCATTCTCGAAGTTGATGGCTGAAGGATTTTACCTCTTCCTTTTTTCTTAGCAGTGCAAAGTCATCTGTAAAGTTGATCTTATTGGATGAGGCTGATGCTATGACAAAAGATGCACAATTTGCCTTGCGTAGAGGTAGAAGTTGTTACATGTTTCTTTTATTTCTTTATTTTTTTTTCTATATGTCATTGTATTGATACATCTATGTTATTATGCTTTACAGTGATCGAGAAATACACAAGAAACACTAGGTTCACACTTATTTGTAATCATGTCAACAAGATTATTCCGGCCCTACAATCAAGATGTACTCGATTTCGTTTTGCTCCTCTTGATTCTTTTCATGTCACTGAGCGACTCAAACATGTTATAGAAGCTGAAAAGTAAGTGTATTGCATACTAGTTACATGTATGGAATCACTCATATCAATTTTTCTGCAAGAAGAAAAATAAGGAATTTGTGGGTCGGTTCAATTACAAGTTTAAGAAGGTATGAATACATGTTCTAAAACGTTTTGATGGGCTGTGTCGGGGAGTTTGCCATCAATTTAGATGGTGAAATTTCTCTCTATTGAAATTCTTACTTATATGTCAGACTTTTCAGACGATTGATTTCATTCTCCTTCTGGAAGGGGGGAGATTTCATACATACACAAGCTTGTTAGTCTATGACTGCTGACTATTCTGGCTCAGTTCATCAAAGATAAAAGCTTTTTTCGAAGAGGCAAATTGAGTTTTTTTTTTTTGGAATTCAACTCAAATATGTTTGAGAACTTTATTTACAAAGGGATTGAGAATCATTTAAGCTCATAAATGGATGAATGCTTTCAGCGCTTTAGTTAATATTGAAAATCTTGTAAATAAGTGATGCTATATCACTTGCCTTATGGCCATGTTCAACCATTTTGTGACTGTAATAGGCTTGATGTACCTGAAACTGGGTTAGCAGCACTAGTACGACTTAGCAATGGTGATATGAGAAAGGCTTTGAACATTTTGCAGGTTATATAATTTTTCTCCTCTATTTTGTCTTCTTCTGCTGCTTCTATTATTATTGCTCCACCCCCCTTCCCTGGTTATTGTGGGTTGAAGGTAGTTATGAGAGTAGTATATATCCAATTTATTGCTTGTATTGTATTTGATGTGCAAATTATCCTTCTTATAGGTCATTAACATGGCCAAACTAAACTTGCAAAGCTGAAATAAAGCTGTATTATTGTGGGTTCAGTTGGGGTAATCATGATTATCAAATTATCAATCATAGTAGTCCTCATATTCTTGTCCTTTTCCATTGGCATAACAACTTGAAGATTTCCAGAGTTAGATTCCTCTATGCTCTAATCTTTGTATGAGTGGATAAACAGCCCACAAAAAATCCACTCCTCAAGTTCTCGTCCTTTGTGGATTTTCTGAATTCTTGTTCTCCTTTCTCGTTTTAGGTAGGTGTTTTCCTTTGTATACACGTACTTGGGTGCACCCCTAGCGCTCTTTTTTTTTTATTATTTTTAACAAAACTTTTGATATTTTTACTTGTTAAAAAATTGTTCCTTTACATTAGAATTCAAGGTTATTTTTTGCTTATTTTTTTTTTTCTAGTTTCAATTAATTTCTCTTTGTGAATGGATCCTTGATGATCTCTTTGGTTTTTTTTGGATGTACGCAGTCTACACATATGGCTTCTCAGCAGATAACAGAAGAAGCTGTATACCTGTGCACTGGAAATCCGTTGCCCAAAGACATAGAGCAGATATCATACTGGCTTTTGAATGAATCATTTTCAGAGAGTTTCAAACGTATATGAAACGTTTTTTTAATTATAATGCCATTGTTGCAGCTAGTGACAGTTCTGTAAAAGTTTCTTCTTCCCAAATTTTATATTTTTATCTTTATGCCCAACTCATGTAGGAATATCTGAAATGAAGACAAGGAAAGGATTGGCCTTGGTAGATATTGTGAGAGAGGTGACAATGTAAGTGCTGTGCATTTGCTAGGTATCCACTTGGCATTTTATTCTTTGATCTCATTTTCCTTGTGCATTGTTCTAACAGGTTTGTTTTCAAGATCAAGATGCCATCAGATGTTCGAGTCCAGTTGATTAATGACTTGGCTGACATAGAGTATATATGCAATTTGCTCTTTTTTCGTGCTATATTTTGTTCTTCCATATGCAAATAGATGAACCTTGTCTTTTTTTTGCTTTAAGATTTGTTAGCGTCTTCTGACTTTAAGCTAATTGGTGGAGAGTTCCAGTAAGTACATTACTCATAACCAATTACATATCCAACCAATGCAAGAATCCTTAATGCCACGTTCCAGTTTGGGTGAAAAGAAACCAAACTAAGAGAAACTGCTTTGGCTCCTTACCTCGAACTCACTTTTCTTGGCCTCAGGCTTGGCTTCTTCTTGGGGGATTGCCCTGATTATCCAATTGAGACCATGACAAACAGGCCTGACAAAGAGTAAACAATACCCATAATCTAATCGAGAAGGCCTAAGCTAGCAGGTGGAGAGGCCCGACAAATACATATACCTTTAACTAACCATACACAAAACCCATGCAGGATTCCTTAACAAAGATATGCCTAACAGTGGTGTAATCTCAATGTTACAACCAATTAAGACTTACACATCTTAAAATTTTCTGAGATTTTGTGTGCGCGCACGCATTATCCTTAAAAAGGTAGGAGGACAAGCATACTCAAGTTGTGTCTGCATTTGTATCATGCTGTCTGTATTTATCTAGACTTTTAACCACGGTAGTTTGAGGGGGTGATTCAAATTGTGTAGTATTTTGAGGGGGTCTGTGTATATTCTCCTAGGATATTTCTGCACAATGCAAGCATTGAAGGTGGTATTTAACTAGGACATATAATCTATATTGTCTATTAAGTGTAACACATTTGGTGCTCGTTTCTCTTTTTTTTTTTGAGGATTTTGTCGGTATCTTAGTTTAGACGACTATGGAATTGGAATTGATAGTTTCTGAGGTTTCAGTTGCATTTATTCCCTTTATTCATGTTGGTATTTCTATCTGCAGGTACAGGTTGAGTCTTGGATGCAATGATAAGTTGCAACTCGGATCCCTGATCGCATCTTTTACACAAGCTCGCTCGGATTTGGTTGCTGCTGCAAAGTAATTGTGTTTATCTCTGCATGGGCTGTTGCTTTCCCTTGGAATCTACTTAATGAGGCATATGGTTTATTTCATCTCTCCATGGGCACACGAAGTAGATAGAATTTCGAGATATTCGGTTTGATTTTGGCTCCAGAATTGGATGTTAGCTTATGTAGTCTGCAAGCCACTTGACTAAAGAATGTAAAGGTGTAAGTTTGCAATTGTGCCTGCAGTCAAGATTTTATTTCCCCAACTAAAGCAAGGGGATCTCAAATTGTATTGTTTGGGGGATGTCCATTTGAATAACTTAGATATCTGCTCTGCTCTGTTTGGCGTCCTCACTTAGAAGGTAGAGTCGTGATTCCTACACGGGATTGTCATTGGGGAGAAAAGAAATGGGGTAAACAGTATTTTATTGTTTATAAACTGTTTATATAGCGAATATATTAAAATAATTAGAAAGAGGGATAAAAAAACAAAGCATTTTCAAATACATTCTCCAACTACTAAGAAGTCGTAGCAAAGGTATGAGTCCCAAATGCATTCTCCATAAATGAGATACACATGCAACCATTTGTGCTTTGAACTTATTCACCATGCACCATAGGTCCATTCAAAAATGATTCTTTAATCAATAATTATTATTATTTTGTGCTTTGATTTTGATAGATTTAATTTTTTTTAAATGATAATATTTTATTAAAGAATTGTGAATTAATTGTTTTCCTCTCATTTCCCTTAGTCCAATGCATCAACTTTTAGTAAAGCAAGGAATAAAGCTCTCAATGTATCAAAACTGCAATATTACACTAAGAGGGAACAGTGCAGTTTGGAGATAATGGAAAGTATTTAGGTTTACCAACAATGATTGGTAGATTAAAATATCAAACTTTCAAGAGGATTAAAGAGAGGATATGGAAGAAGATACATAGCTGGAAGAATTTTTTTTTATCGATTACTGAAAAGGAGGTCATGATAAAGGCAGTGTTGCAATCTATTCCAAACTAGATTGTGAATGTATTTCTACTTCCAAAAAGTTATGCAAGGAGATCAATGCTTTATTCTCAAACTTTTGGTGTAACAACAAACCAGAAGGAAGAGGTGTTTGCTAGAAGAGATGGGAAAATATGGGGGAGAATAAAATGAAAGGTGGAATGGTGTTTGAGGACATATAAAATGTTCAATAGAGAGCAAAGCAATGTTGGCAACTGCAGCAGGATCCTCACTTTCTTATTGCAAAAATATTTCGAAGAAAAATATTATAGAGGGTCTTAGTTTTTAGAAGCAAAGATTGGCTTTAATCATTCTTTTATATGGTGAAGTTTGATGGCAGCACAAGGTTTGTTAAAGGAAGGTATGGTTTGGAGCTGGTTGGTAATGGTTATAATATTTAGGGGTGTAACGGGTTTAGTTTGGTTTGGTTTCGTAGAACTTTTGAAATTGAATCGGTTACACTGTTTTTACATTTTTAAGAACCGATTTCGCACCGGTTACTCTTTTAAACTGATACTTATGGTTTTATCGGTTTGGTCCGGTTTTTTGATTTTAATCAAGTGTCAATTTATATTATATATATATAATAGTATTATAGTGTTACTACTATAAATTATAATATTATGCTAATATCATAGTATAATACTAATATATATCATAGTATCATACTATACTAATATCATAGTATTAATACTAACATATTAAGTTAACTATATTATGCTATAACTATTATAACATATGATCAAATAAATTATAATTGTTCATATTTAAAATTAAAATTTTATGTTATAATTATAATATAAAATTATTTTATATATGATATATAATTATATATAAAAACTTCATATAAAATTAAATATATAAATTATATATAAAAAAATATTTTATATAATATTAAAATTTTAATTTATATATATTTTTAAACCTGTCTGGTCCGATCCGGACAAATTTTTCAGTTTAAACTTTCACCCCTAATAATATCTCTATTTGGAATTAAAAGTGGCTGCCTCAGTCACTTTTTTTCAAAGTCAAGTCTCCTGTGAGAGTCCTGGATGAAAACTCAAAAGTAAGGGAGCTGATAATTGATGAACTTTAATGCTGGAATGAAAAACTTATATTTGACATCTTTGAGAAAGATTAAGCTACTCAAATATGCAACATGTCTTTGAGTAGAAGAGAGATTGAAGACAAGGCAATATGGGGATATACAAAAGATGGAAAGTTTACAGTGAGAAGTGCCTACTATGCAGGGAAAAGTATTGTAGCTACTATCCAAGTTGAATGCTCGAGCAACCAGAATAAAAAATAGATGTGGGAGAAGGTTTGGACAATGCACATACTTGGGATAGTGAAACAGTTCCTTTGGAAGGTACTCAATATGAACTTGCCCACCAAGAAAAAATTATTTCGAAAGAAGGTTGTGGATGATGTTTTATGTCCCATATGTTGCAGGGAAGATGAGACTATTCAGCATGTGCTTTGAACATGCCCAGTTGCAAGTGATGTGTGGGCAGAGAGACAAAGTGCACTGTAGAAGTGGAGTTGTGAGAGGATGGGGAGTTTTCCAAATATGGGACAGGTTGCAGCAGTGTTTAAACCAGGAAAAACTAGAAGAAATATATGTGATATTAGTAGGTAGTTGAACCCGAAGGAATAAAGTAGTGTTTGAGGATAAGTTTGCTAGCCCAAGTACGGTTGTGCAAATTGCCTTAGCTAATCTTAAAACATTTCAAGAAGCTGATGATGATATAAAAGAGAGCAACAAATTCAAGTTAGTAGTAGGAGAAGGGAAACTAAATGGTTGCCACCCACTGCAGATGTTACAATGATTAACTTGGATGCAGGTTTGAATAAGGCAGAGCAAAAAATGGGAATATGTGTAATAACAAAGAAACTATAGAGAGGAGAATTATGTTTTATTTGTGTGCTGCTAAGAATTTTGATGGAATTGCTGAACTAGCAGAAGCATGTGCATTATGGAGGGTAGTGAGCTGCACATACAGAAAGCATCTTTTAAAGGGGATGCCCGAAAAGCCATCCATTGTTCAATTTGTCATTTTAGTTACTAAAAAAAGCATCAACTTTCCAAAAACATTTGATATTCCCAATGCATATCCCAACAGTTACAACTAACTATTTAAATCTTTCTCTCTCAACAAATATTATTTACTTTTCCATCTTCCAAATAATTATAGAAAAATTATACATTTAATATTTTTTTATTTAATATTATTTGTATATAATTATTCTATTTTTTAAATAAATATTTAATATATTTATATATGGTGCACATCTCAACAAGTATAATAAGTCATCAACCCATCCAACCGAGCATAGATAGTTGTTTCGTTGTGTAGTATTAACAATTACTGTACCATATATGCATTTTTTTATTTATAATTATCATAATATTTAATATGTTAAATTCATTCTTAAATATTGTGAAATCTAATGAGACAAGATTATTAAAATCCCTACTCCATCTACCAATGTCGTCAGCCTCGTACGGGCTAGAAACACCAGTCCCACATCAGAACGGCTTCTGCAGGAATGTGAATATATCTTGTAACGATGACATCTGATTACTACTCTGGAATTGCGACCCGAATCCGCCGTCGAAGGTGGCGTCCATCGTACTACTATATGGGAACTCCAGTGCCTTTTCCCAGTACTTTGGCTCGCTCTGCACCTCGCACGTGAATTCCGGCGACACCACCTGCTCCGAGCAGCTCGAGTCCGTGTGTGGTGGCCTCGGCACCGAATCTGAGTTGTCGTAGTACATATAATCGTTCGACTTCGCAGTCACCGGAGGAGTGGGATGTGCCGCCAACGTGGTCCTACCGCCCGTCAGAATCTCCGGCTTCGTGTCCTCCATCGCCGAGCTTTTCATATTCTGCGATTGTTGCTTCTCGATACTGCCCTTCTTGTTGTAAATGCGGCACAGAACCCAATCGTCCAGCTGTCAAAATCGAGATCGTTAAAAAATAAATAGCTAAAGAAATTTGTCAGCAAACGAGGGTCAGAGATTTTCTTTTGATTAAAGAAAGGACCCATCTCCACCGTCCATTTTGAGCATTAAATTGTCCGCCCAATCTGAACAGTGACAGACGAGACCAAGCTTGCATTGAAAACAAGACGGTCATTTCGACGATCTCCGATCTATATCACCCACCCTCAAGCTTTGTTTCTTGCGAGCCGAGCGATCCACGTCCAGCCGATACTCGTGCATGATCCAATTGGTTTTCTCTCCTCTGGGAGCCCTTCCGGAGTAGAACACCAGAGCCTTCTTGATACCGATCGCCTTCGGATTCCCGATCGGCTTATCGGCTCCTGTCGCCTTCCAGTAACCGGTCCCCGCCGCCCGGTTCGGTCTTGAACCGTTCGGGTACTTCCGCTCTCTCGGTGAAAAGAAGTACCACTCTTTCTCTCCGTAGGACGCCATGCCTGTAAGATTTCCGCCAACCACCAAAAATCAATAAATTAAAGAAATTAAGGACATTCATCTCAGTTGAATCGAGTAGAAAAAAATATTACTCGGTAGTTCCCAAGGGTCGTATTTGTAGAGGTCGATTTCGGTTATAATCGGCACAGCGATCGGCTGCGACTCACATTTCCGGCAAAGGTAGTGCATGACGAGCTCCTCGTCTGTCGGATGGAATCTGAAGCCAGGAGGTAACAGCAACTCCGATGTCATTCTTGAGTCTCGACTTTTTCACACACAGTCTGTGCTGTATGCAGATTAGAGGCGGCGCCTTTGAAACTTGGAACGCAAGCGGGGAAAGCTGAATATAAAGGATGGTGGTGGGGACACGTGTCGGTAGGTATCAGTGGGTTGCAGACAACACGTGGACGATAAGATATTATTATTATTTTAATTTTGCCCCTGAACTAGGTGCTAACGCCGCCGGGACAGGTGCCGAACGCTCAGGCCAAGTGCGTGCGAGACAATTGCCCACTTGGAGGTGATTTTGTCACTGCTTACGCTCTCTGTTTTGGACGGGTTAGCTAGTCGGTATTGAGCGGCTGAGCCCAACGGGTCACCTTCGGATCTGTCCGTCTGGCATCGTCGGCTGGTTGTTTCGTTTTCCTGGTGATTGCACCGACGGTGCAAGAGAGACCGGTGCAAGTTGATTACAGGAAAATAAATATTATTTACCATTCTCTTAAATTGTATTTATTTTAAAATAAAAATAAATTTATAATTTAATATTTAATTACTTTAGTTTGTGAATTTAATTTTGTATATTTTTTTGTAGTTAAAACATTTCTAAAATATTACTCTAATGCAAATCTTAAGTTAAAAACTTTGACCCAATATAAATTATTTTAAATCCTAAAAATAATTTTTGATCCCTAAAAGAATTCATTTATTCTTAACATTGATTTTCTCCAAAACTCAAAAGTCAAAACAACCCTAACAAAATGAAAGCTTCCATCCCTAATATCTTAAATGTAATATTTGTAAAGAAGAATTTTATCTTATGTTACGTGTGTCTTACGTGGATTTATCATTTTTATTATTTTATTTAAATACATATTTATATAAATGTATATTTAAATAGAAAGATAAAGATGATAAATTACATATTGATGTGTGGTATAAGAATGATAAATAACATTTTAATATCGAGTACATGGAAGACTGTTAAGACTATTTTAAAAAAAAAATGATAATATGACTACTAAATATATCCACAAATGTGACTACTCATGTGGGGCAATTGTCACATTAATGATATTACAGCTTGCGAACTATTTCATGAATATATATCACCTTTTCTAAATATTAAATAAACAGTCTAAAAACAAATTATTTTAAAACTTTTGTCATTAAAGATCCAAAATTTATCCAAACCCACACTCAAATACTTTGTTGGGTACATTTTTTTTTAATTTATTTATTTTATTTTAACAGAAGGGATCTCGATTGGGTCTAGATACATGCACTCGATTGTAATTTGAAAGAATTATTCAATTAAACTCAAATGATTCTTTAATCTTTTTTATTTTATTTGCTCTCTCAAAAATAGGTTTTTCTGATTCTATCCATCTTCATGCACAATTCCAATCATGTTGATGTTGTGTGTATGCACATGTTTTTCTTAGGTTCTATATAATTGTAGCGTGTATAAATGCTGTGTAATCGTTTTGAAAAAAAAGTGAGATTATTATAAAAATATTAATTTTTTTTTCATAAGAATTATATATTTATTTATTTATTTTTTAAAAAATATATAATATTTATACATTTCACGAATGTAAATATAATTTATATATATATAATTATGGTAAGAATTTATCCCATCAAAATAATGTAGGACTTCATTCCCACCTTCTCATTCTCATGCAAAATTCGTCAATATTTGAGCTATAAGTATTGCCTACAATATTTGACAAAGACTTATGAATTGATGTGATTTATTTTATTAATGCATTCAATCTATAGGTCTTAAAGACTAGTATAGGGCTAGGAGTATATGGACGGCCTCCACTAACTTTGGAATCATTTTAGTTTAGATTTGACATGTCATTATAATAAATAAATTGAAAATATTCAAAATAAATGCCGAAAGCTGTCATCCATTGTTTGGAAAAGGATTTAGATTTCCTTTCGACAGTGAAATGAGCTAAAATAATATATAAATAATAATAAAATAATTTATAAATATTATTAAAATGATTTGAGTTAATTTTTAAATATTATTTTTATTTTAAAATTTTAAAAGGTTAATTATTTAAAAAAAATATAATGATAAAGTAATAATTAGATTAAAAAAATTAAAAATTAAAAAGTGTTTAGATATTGAGATAGGAAAAATATAGTTGCAAGTATAATTGTACACTAATTTGTGCACTAATGTGATGTGATTGGTCAAAAAATTGATTTTATTGAAAACAGTGTTAATTTAAATTTTAAGTATGAATAAATCAGTATTGGTACACAGATTAGTACGCAACTGTACTTGTATGTACCAAAACTCATTAAGATAAGATAAGATAAATTGAGATGATTTTTTCATCCAACCTAGGCCTAAAGAAAAATATAGTAGGCATGCAAGTCTTTCGAATGGCTCCCAACTCTCCCCTTATTCACAATTTTCGTGCTGGTGGAAGAGTTTAGGTAGAGTTCGGTTAATATGACACTTTTTGACTTTTAACTATATACTTAAAATTTGAATTTTATATTAGATTAGTCTACTCACTCTATAATATTATTTTATTTTATTTTTAACTTCTTAATGCAATATATCTTCTCACTTGTTTTCAATTACTTATTTTTATAGCATTTTCATAATTTCCAGCAATCTATACATCAAAATACATAAACCAGTCCAGAAATCTAAATTAACTTTATTTTCAAACACAAAGTATATATATCAAAATATGTACAAAATCAACTTAATTTATGCTCATATCTAACAACCCATAAATAAAAATATGTAATAATTATGTCTTACATATATGTAATAATACTGTAGATAAAGTCTATCTTCACTATTATTATATTTCTACTCCAATACATGTGCTAGATGATCAGAGGGCTATATCATTGACAATGCTCTAGGTACGTAGAGGGAGGACCCTCCAATATTTCTCCTGTATTGTCAACTTCATTGTAAGATGCTGGTCAATTTTCTAGCTTTCTATCTTCTTTATATTATAATTTTCATTTTTACTTAATTCACGGCCACACACATGAAGTCGATCTATTCAAGTTGGGGATCATAGGTCTCTTTCAACTCTAAAAGCTAGTTCAAGTGGTTAGAGTTTTCCTCACACTTATACCATCAGCTCATTCTACAACTGATATAGGTAGGACAAGTACCCCAACAATTCATGTCATGTTGAGCTCATGTCCGTCGTCATTGTCTAGTACTTCCCTAATCCTATATATCTAGCCACTTCATTTCCCTCCCACTCTTTCAATCCCACCACTACTGGTCTTCGATCCTCAACTTTCGGCTTGTACTGAGCTATATGTGCATGTGCATGGCCCTCAAGAATCGCCATCGAACGAGTACGTACGTCAGTCATTTTGGCAACCTTTTGCTTCGATATATCGCTTGAGTCCTCTGCAATGCAGTACTACCCCTTTCTGTTGTGTCTTTGTACAAGTCCTTTATCGGAAGACTCGCACTCTATAGTCTTCAAAGCCATATATATATCTTTATAATATTAATCATTTCTTGTTTTTAGTCAAGAAAATATATATGGCTCGGACCATGCATTATTGGCATTATTTTTCAGTTTTCACTCTATTTTTTTTTCTTCCTTGTGTGTAAATGATTCATGTTTTAATTAGAATATTTGTTAGGATTCGCTAATTTGTATCATGCATGATGATGATCGTTAAGTCTTAATAAGCAAATGATATTGATTAGTCAATACATGCATTAGAAAAAAAAAATTAGGTCTAAGTTAGTGGACCAACATAATGTATAATTATTAATTAATTAGCTCCAATGATTTCTCAAAGGAATGGAAACAGGAATGTACGTGCATGGTGTTAGAAATAAGTTCTGTGGACGGTTGTGAGCAGCCATGATACATTAACCATTCTCAAATGTTTTTATTTAAATATATAAAATTATATCTAATTAGGTTGGTATATTGATATTGGAATTAAATATTATAGAATTCATGATCTATTTTATCCATTTATCTTCTAATAATGAAAATATTCGAGATAAATAATTATATAGAGAACTTTGATTCTCAACCAAGAGAATTGTTTGAAAAAGATAATCAAAATGTGATGCAATATTGGATGGTCCTTAAGGTTACCAATTGACACGATATATTGCCACCATAATGTTTGTTCATTTGTTGTCTTTCTTCCCCTCCCACGACCCTCCCTCCCTTATTTTCATTCATTTTCTTTTGTTGAATAGATAAGTTGAAATTAACTTAACAAGATTACGAGTCATTTGATTTATGCACCAATATCTTGTCATTTTCAATCACACTTAGACAATATTAGGACTTCTATCCGTCCTTAATGGACAGATAGCACCCTCACCTGTCCCTAGATCCCACCTGGGAGGGGTGGTAGTTTCTGGCCCCACCCCAATCCCCACCTTCACCTCCTTCAAGACCCCATTCGCCCGACTATTTGTAGCACATCCATTCCTCGAACTACAGATGGACAAGAAGAAGAAGAAGAAGAAGAGGAGGAGAGGATAGACAAAGGAGGATTAGGACTAGAGAAGAAGATGGCATCATGGCGTCTAGGACTTGGGGAGGAGACGAAAGCGATGGACAGCTAGGACTTGGGGAGGAGGAGAAAGTGAGTTAGGTTAAGTTTTTTTTTTTTTTTTTTTTAATACACACACACACATATATATATATATATATATATACACACACGTGTATGTATGTTATCAAGCGGATAGAACACAAGTGGGCTAAAGTGCTTACCCCTGCTCGTTTGTATTTACTTTTTGAGGAAATCCGTTGGCTCGCCCAGAGTAACGGGTAGATTTCTCGTATGAACTGCATAATATATATAGAAGTGCATATGAACTGTTGATTAATAGGGTCTGTATGAACATGTGCATGAATGCATCTGAATTGTCATCGTATATAAATAATTTCCATGTGATCAGTAGCCTATTGGCTCAGCAGAAGTATGCTGTCCGACGTCAAAATCACCTTTGTGAAGTATCAACTATCAATCACACAGTCACACTCGTACTTGAGACGTCCATTCTTATCATCTTAGCCATTAGCATAACATATATCCATTCTTTCACGTATTATTGAAAAAAAAAATTAGAAAATTGATATAATTTTATAAAAATATTTATTAGATCTATTATATAATAAAAATAATTTTATAATTTGACGTATCACGTTAAGTTATATTAATTTATGAATTTATTTTTATATAATTAATTAAAATATTTTCCTTAATTTTATCTGCTAATTTATTTACTTTTGAGAGGATCATTTCATAAGGGTCTCTAGAATATTAAATTAAATATGATCGGTACGTGCTTTGCCACGTTAGCAAAAATAATTCCAACCAAAAGTTAACTAATTAATTGAGTGACATTTTATGAATCCCATCGTGAATTTATATAAGAAACAATGAAAACTTTAAATTGTTAGGAAAGTGAGTTCAAAATGAAAGGTTTGGCAAAAAGCCATTGAAAAAGAAGGAATGATCAATTGGTTTCTATATGTTCTAAAAAAGAAATTAAAAAAAAAATGTTTTAAAACTTGTACATTTTTGCAATGAGTAATGTTAGATACAAGATTCGAGTTTGTAAATTCTAAGTGCTTCTCGTAGTGGTCATCTATAGAAAGTAAAATTTTCATGTAAATCTCAAATTTATTCATTTTTTTTTTTAAAAAAATGTGAAACTTGCTATACAAATAATTTCTCTCTACAATATGCAAAGTTTGTCACAAGAGAGCATGCATTTGCATTAAAATATTATGAGTAATATTACATACAGTCGTAGAGTGAGTAAGTGTTGTACAATCGTTATGAAAAAGAGTGAAGTCTACTATTTAAAAATTAATTTCTTTTTATGTAGGTCTAGTATTTGTTCTTTTTTTTTAAAATGATTATACGGTACTTACATATTCACATTCTAAATTTAAATTAGTATTAATTTCAATAAAATTTATTTTTTAACCGGTATTAGTTATGTTTTTAATTAAATTTTTCGTTTCTCAAATATTAGTAGCCACTGGATTTTTTATATTAATCAATTCAAAAGGGACCATTACCAGTTGCAAGACTTTTGTTTTTGGGTGTGTGAATTCAGAAGAATGTGGGCCAGAAAACAAGGAAATCATCTAGAACCCTGTCCAGAAAAGGACATTAATTAGGGTTTGGCATGCATGCATGCACTACTTTTTGTTCAGAAACTTCAAAATGATGAACCGAATTCTGTCTAAGTGAATTGAACATTAGCAAAATTTTTCTGCTGCCATTGTTGACTATAATCTTCACGCATGTATGTATGCACTACCGAGTTATGTTCTTAATTAGCCGCCAATTTGTCTCAAACATCGTCCTATAGATATGGCGGGCTTAGATTTAGAGATTAGAATGATTTTAGATAATAAAAAATAATAATAATGATAAAATATAATGAAAATATAATTTTTTAATATTATTATTATTTTGAGATTTGAAAGTTAATTTGAAATTTTAAAAAATTGAATTGTTTATTATATTTTATGTGAAAATTTGAAAAAATTATAATGATGATATGAAATAGGATGAGATAAGATGAAACAATTCCTGAATCCAAACATAACCTAAGATTATGATGTTGGTAATGGTGCGCTGGGACAAATTAGTTTGGTTTTCTGCACTGAGATGGATTTTTCCAATGCTATTGATCAAACTATTAATTTTAGCCATTCCATTATCATATATTGCCTTCTGTTTTACATAAACGAATTTATTTTTTCATATATATATATATATATATATATATATATATTAGTAATATTACATACAGTCTTATGATGTACGTGCAAATTCTGCGTAATTTATTTAAAAAAAGGTAAAGTCTATCATTAAAAAATTTATTTTTTCATATAGGTGTCAAATTAACTCATTTTTTTTAAAAGAGTGCACGAAACTTATACATCAAAGATTACAAATATCATATATCTTCTATAATAATAAATGTCTATCCCATTGCTACAGTAATGAACAGTGAATTCTAATTCCGTTTTTGTTTCCGTGTATATAGAAGATTTACACTGCTTTACATTTCGTACAAAACATAGCTGTTTCGGTGCGTTCACAGCCGTCGACCACATGAACACTGTCGTACAATCGCGCCGTGCACACCGCCTTCTCTTGCTTCCCCAACAGGCTGTTTCGGTCACGCAAGGTGCAAACCCTAACCTCCAACCGGCTTTTCATGGCTGAGCCGGTAAACGCTCGGTCGTGCTCCTTCGTCGGAACCCACGAATATGTGGCACCAGAGGTTGCGTCCGGTGGATCGCACTGGAACGCCGTTGATTGGTGGACAAAGATCCGGTTCAACACCTAGGATCGAAGCGCGGAACACAATCCACGGCGAGGAGCGATGAGCGATGCAACACAATCCACGGCGAGGCCGTGCGGGTTTTACACCACAATAAAAAGGAGATAAACAAGAAACAAAGAAGAGAAAATGAGCACACAAGGAACTCGGCCAAACCTGCAACAATGAAGAAGAAACCATGAAATAAAAACAGCAGAAAAAGAGAGAGAGAGATCGGTTTGCAGTGGAAAAAAAAAAAAAGAAACAAAATGCAAGAGAATAAATGTAACTAACCAACTGAAGGAAAATGGAGGAATGCAGTACACGAAATGGAGATGAACCAGCCAGCAGTAGAAGAAAGCAACGGGAATGAAGAAGAGAAGGGAAACGGCACAGGAGAGAAGAAGAAAGAGGAAGAAAAAGGAACCCTAATGTCTTCTAAACGACCCCGTTTTGGAGGGATCCACTGGGCCGGGTTTAAGTGCGGGCTGGCCTAGGTTTGAAGGGAATTCAGCCCAAATCACAATAAAAATCCACTTAAATAAAGCCCACTCAGAAAATAAGGTTCTAAGAAAGTAAAAAGGTACAATAAAAATAATTAAAAGCCAAGTAAAAACAATACAACTCTATATTAATAAAGTAAAATATTTAAAGCCCAACAATAGAATATTTAAAGCATAGAGTAATTTAAATGCGAAATAATAACTAATAACAAGAAAGCACATTAAAATAATTTACACGACTTAAAATCATAAATGAACCCAACGAATAATACATTAAATTTAAAACAAAAGAGTCATAAACCATAATAAATAAAATAATCTTTCCATACAAATACACGTAATAAGAAAAATGCACAATAAAAAAAATAAATAAGAGCCAAATAAAAACACTACGACTCAATATTAATAAAATAAAATAATTAAAGTCCAACATTAAACTAATTTAAAGTAAAGATCAATTTAAAGCCCGTGTGAGTGTGGGGTGCTTAGCCCCTAAGCCAAAAACGGCGTTGTTTTGGAAAAGCCCTAGCGCTTCATCGCGTGCCCTCTCCCCCTGCTGCGCCGCACCTCACTTCTTCCCTCTTCTGTTTTTCTTCTCTTCTCTTCCTTTTTCTTCCTTCTCCTTCTCCTTCATGCCTGAGTTCCCTCTCATCCTCCGGAGCTCTCTCTGTGAACCCTAACCCCGAACGGCCACAAGACACGATTGCAGCCACTCCCTGGACCACCGAACGGTAAGCCCTCCAGCTTATTACTTCCATTTTCTCTTTCTCTCTCCTTCTCACTCTACTGTCTCCCTCTCACTCATCTCTCTCTCTCTCTCTCGTGCGCAGCCGCTCAGTTCGACGGCATCTTTCCTTCATGTCGCAAGCTCCCTCTGGTGAATAAGACATTCGTCGCACGTAAAAACCCTAACTTTACTCTCTTACAAAGCTATATTTTTTATTTTTGTTTTTCTCAAATACCAAAAAATCTAGATGTTTTAGTGTAGATCCTAGAAATTTGAACATGTATTTTTGTTGTGTATTGACAGATCTATATCTATTCCTTTAGATCTGTTAGTTTTCACTTTAAACGTAGAAGTGAATGCAACCCTCATCTGCGCAGTCATTTTTTCTTAGCATCTTCCTTCTCTTCCTCTGTAATACTTCTACTGTTATTCCATATTAATAATCATATTCATTGCGGTTGATGATTTAAATCTTGTTGGAACTCCTGAAGAGATCAGAAGAACTGCATATATTTGAAATATAAATCAGAAACCCTTTCGATTTCAAGGGGGAGATAAATGTGCATTATTAAATGAGAAATAAAATGGAGCACACAGAATATCTACTAGAAGATAGAAACACAATATGAATATTTGTGAAATATTATTTTATTATTTCGAAACAAAATTACAGAAATTTAAGGTTCTTCGCCTCATTCTTTAAACGATCTTGTTCTTCAATAATTTGTATGGCATCTCTATCTAAAGGAGTAGGCAGTCGAAAAGAAAACTTATGCAAGGATTTTAATTTCCTATTCTCTTGCTTTATTGCTTCTATCTTCATGTGAGACTCCTAAAGAAATCGCTGAACGATAGAAATTTTCTCATTGAGTTTGTCAAAATCATAAGGTTTGGATTGTAGTCGCTGAGAAAATGCGAAAATAGTTGATGAGTAATGGGTACCGAGATTTACAAGCTCGTAGATAGCTTCAACATCTGACTTATTAGTCAGATCATTATTATATTGCACTATAGCACCAATAGTAGAAGCAGAAACAACTGGTGAAGAAGGTGTAGAATACCTCATGTATTGGTTACGAGAAGATTGCTGGGCCATTACAGAGTAAGAATGCAGAGAGAGATTGCAGAGTAAGAATGCAGACTAATTACAGAAAAGTAAAGAAGATGGGATGCGAATGAAGATGAGCTGAATATTTCTTTTATAGAGAAAATTATGAAAGGAAGGACGAAACATCTCTATTGCTTCACGGTGTCCCTCGTGAAGCATCTCTCTACAAGAGACAAGAGATGTAGCATCATAGCCTTGCGGCGCCTGACAGCTCCAGAAGAGCTATAAAAATCATGCGGTGCTTGTCTGGTCTAAAAACGTGGCTACCGTTTTTGTTGAATATGGAGGTTGGCGAATTAATATTGATGAGGGTTATGGTAAGTTAAGTCAAGTGATGGTCATGAGCTTAAACCCTCTGGCTGCACATAATCTATTATTGTTGTAGGAGATAACTTGTTATTTTCTAATTTCTCAAATATACAATTGTTTTAATATAATTATTGTGTTTTTCTTTTATACTATTATTTGTTTTCATAGAAAAATTTTATAGTTATATTTTGCCTCAAGGCAAAACGTCCCTTGGACGTTTTGCTTCTACTAGTGTATATATATATGTGACGCCCCCAAATTCCGCTTGGGATTGAACGGAATTTGAAGCGTCGAGACATGCAACACAAGGTTACCTGCCCCCGTTCATGACATATAAGATGCAATGTTCCTAACATGCATCTAGCATTATGCAATATTCGCAGCGGATAATCTTTTTCTTTAGCAATACTATGCACCAAACTAAATATATCCCAAATACTTGAAATATAATTCATACATAAAGGCATACTAAAAAGCCGTGATCATCACACTAGTCCAAAATGGTTGTGATCAAAAGAATACTTGAGATACAACTCCAAAAGTACAAGTATTAACCTAAGTTAAATACTATACCATCATCAACATCGCACCGTGGCCTAGTCGACCGTATTCAGTTGGTCAGATTCCAATTCTCCTTTGGGTCCTGTAACAAGATCTACCATTCGGGGGAATGGTAGTTGGGACTACCACAGTGAGATTTGATTACAAATCTCAGTAAGTTAACATAAAACTTTCACACAGGTTAATGATGTATGCATAGAAATAAAGGTATGAATGCACCATCAAAATCGAAAGTAAACATAACATAACTTGACATAACATGGCATAAAATAATAAGCATAATGTGACATGACATAACATGGCATGAGTTGACATAATTGAACTGAAACAGAAGCTTAGCTTGACGTGACATGAACTTAAATCATAGCATGGATGTGAACTTGAAACATAACATGTACTTGAACTTTAAGTTTAACATGAACGTACACATAACGTAACGTGAAATATGACTTGAACATGAAATACATGAACTTGGAATCTTATTTAATTGTCTTGATTAATAACGTAACCATATGGGTGCTACACGGGTCCCCTAGAGCCGTGTGTCCCTGCCGATTACCGCATCACAACACAGGTATCTAGACCAGCTGTGAGTGCGTTAATACGTACTCCACAGTTGTTGTGGCCCCACGTATTCTACGTGTCACAATTGCTGTGTCTCACGTAGTGTATGCTCCACAGTTGTTGTGGCCCCATACTTCATGCTCCACAGTTGTTGTGGCCCCATGAATACACGTAACATAAAATATGGCACCATCGGCGTTAGTGCCTGGCGCGCTCCGGTGACCAGTTACTTAGGCCCCATTCGCAACCTGTTGACTGTACTTCGTCAACCCAGGGAATTTCACACCTATTTAGACACTCCAGCGTGAACAAAGGAGTTCCACTAGGATATTACCCCATCCTAGCATTTAGGGTCGTGATTGACATGAATAACTTAACTTGAACATGATCTGAAACTTATATGAACTTTACATAAGGTGAACCACGCTTGAGTCCGTGGCACCGCATAACATAACTTGTGGTGAACATGCTTAGATCCGTGTCACCCTTAACATAACTTGTGATGAACACGCTTAGGTCCGTGCCATCCTTAACATAACTTGTGGTGAACACGCTTAGGTCCGTGTCACTCTTAAATATCTTATCTTTCTTAATACATGAGATATTATTTAATATCATGAACTTTTCTAACATGGCGTATACTTGTAAATGGCACAATATGATTTAAACATAAACATTCCATGACATACATGTAACATATGACATACTTAACATGGCATACTTATAACATACAACATTGCATGACATAAAAGATTTTGTAACAGATAAATATTCATAAAAGAATAAATCATGCGTAACAGATAAACATGTAATGACATGACATATATGATAACATACATACATAAATTGTAGTTCCCTTACCCATCATACATACACAATAAACTGATAGTAAGTTAGAAGCTAACTTACCTCGATCGTCGCGTTCTATGAGAATAGAGCGCGAAACACGAGGAACTGCACAACAGCTGGAAGAGGAACACTCAAGTCCTTAAGATTTTCAATTCTGAACTCAATTGCCATATTGTGAGCACTTGCAACACTACGGGCAACGTGAGGTTTCACTATACTCGAAAGAGATAATTTGACTTCAGAAAACCTTTGCACTAAAACAAGTTCATTAAAATTATCAATAATAACCAACAAACAATTCCTTTCTCAATCCATATACTCTTAGCCATAGTCAACCACAAGATGACACCAGTCACCCCAGACTATAATCCATAACACCACTGCTTCGGGACACTGTCATACAGTTTCCCAACACTACACCATACGCTCCACACTTCTCTGCTACGCCATCCAACCCTTCGTGACACGCCATCCGGTGTATCACGACTTAGTACAGAGTACACTCACGTGAACTCTCTTCCATTCACACTACAAAACCCATCACTGCGATACACGTCTCACGGTGCATCGCTACGCGACACGGAGTACGCGCTACGCGTACTTCCTTCGCTACAACACTCATCAACACGATGCACATCACACGATGCATCGCCATACCACAGGAGTACACTACATGCGTACTCCCTTCCTTCTACGACCCACATCACTACAGCGCACGTCGCGCGGCGCGTCGCTGCATTACACAGAATACGCTACACGCGTATTCTCTTCACACAACCCGCCGTATCACATCTACGGCATCCATCTCACGCCTATACTTCACAGCACAGTCCACAAAACTACAAAATCAAGCCTAACACTTCACAACCACACTTCGTTTCACAACTACGCAGCGAACTCCACAAACACTAACTACACAATCTACAGCCAACCAAATCAACTATGTTAAACATAAATAACTAAAGATAGAGGGTTAAGACGAGAGAGATGTGATTGCTGTCGGGAAAGAATCCAAAACTGATAATTTTAACGGACTGTTACAATATATATATATATATATATATGTATGTATGTATGTGTGTGTGGGGGCGCCCATCTCCAAGGTGGCATGCATGCTACAACCTTTCTATATAAATAATTAGGCATATACAAGAGTTTATATATTATATATTACTCTCCAATTCGGTTCTTGTGGCATTGTGACAATGTAGCATTACCCTATCAACTATTATATTGGTTTTTATTTCTTTAATTAATTAACAAATTCAATGCTAGATAATATTCAGTTTTATATCATCATAATGAAATATTATGAGTTGTGAAATTTTATAGAAGTGGGTAGAACTCCTTTTGAGTTGTGAAAATTAATATTTAAGTTTTACGAGGAGATAAGACATTTTATGAGAAGTCTTGGATCTATATACTTTTGAGTAATTTTACGTATACTTAAGGAGTATTAAGTACTGTGTAGTCGTTTTGAAAAAGAGTAGAATCTATTATTAAAAAATTAATTTCTTTTTATATAAATTTTATATTTATTTATTTTTTTCAAAATGATTACAGGGCGTTTAACTTTGCACAAATAGTGCCTTGTTTTTCTAGAGGCTAGTGTATAGGGTTTAATCATTAATGTTATTGAGGTTCCATTGTCGCTAATTACAAAGAAATTAAGAAAAGAAAAGCTACCCAACAGTTACCGATCGAGTAAGCCTGAGAGCATTTGTCTGATCTCCCGCTTGTCAAAATACCTAAAAGCATTCCAGGTGGTCGACGCCCCTCCCACATCTCCATCACTTAGTGAGTCATTAATTCTGATTTTCCTTTAGAGAAATGCTTTAACTATAAAAAAAATCTTATAAAAGTAAATTCATAAATTGACGTGATTTGATGTTGTATGTTAGATTGTAAAGATATTTTTATTGTAAAATAGATCTAATGCATCATATAAAAGCATGCTAGTTTGTAAGTTTATTTTTATAAAGATCTTTTTGCGATTGTAATACTTCTATTTTGCTTAAAAGTTTGTCATCAAAGGACACGTGTCTCGTGACTAAGGGATCATGTCCTCAGATGAAATCTCCTGATGACACGTGAGACTCACGCGCCGTTTATAGGTCAACTCCTACTTCCACTCAATAAGACACAGTTTCATCTACCTAAACCACTTTAAAGACACTTTGCTTCAGTTGTTGCCTGAGTTTTGTCTATCCCTACCCCTCATACATGAAGAGTCGAGGGTTTTCTCATCTTCCTCTGACCTGAACCACAATGGTATCACTTATAGCAATCAACTCCTCGAGACTTTGAAAAGACCTTCATGACCTCTGGTCTTGTCCACGTAATCGGGCCTTGCTCCCTAGAAAATTGTATTGGGCTGTATGTTCGGCCCAAACGAGTAAGGATGGATCTTTTCAAGGTATGGAATCTGTAATAAGTTCATAACCTTCATGTGTATATTTTAAACCCGCTATTGTCTTCTCCTATAAACTTTCCTAGTGCTGTACGTTGCCATCTTCTTCATCAAAGATGTTCATGGCTCTTGAAATTTTCAGTATCATCACCATCACCATCACCATCATGATAACCATCATCAGAAACATTATGATATGCCAGCCATGCAGCCGATCTTGACTTGCCGAGATATAGGCAGTCCCCATTTACCAGTCCAAGCAAGTATAAGGGTGAAACACACACACACACACACACACACACACACAAATCTGGTTTCAAGATGACGCTAAAAAAAACTCTAAATGACGTTTTGTTGAAAATTACCAAAGAATAAACAAGTGATGGTACAGAATCAAATAAAACTCTTATTTAAAACAGGGGAGGAAGTTGCATGAAGTTGTCAGGCAGAAGATACTTGTCTCTAAATGGAACTCAGAAATAAAAACATCACGCCAAGCTATGAGAGGTATCCTGTTGAAGACACACGGAAAAAAATACATGAAAAATGGTGACAAAGAATGAATACCAGGCTACTGTCTTACACGGAGAAATGAGGGTTATATCCCTTTGCATGTGAACCAGGGAACTGCAATTCTAATCAGGAGTAATTACCTCATTCTATGTGATAGACTTCGAACTTCAATCTTTGAGCGAGATGGACAGGATAGAAAAAGTCATTCAATGCAAAGAACTCAAAAGTCAACATTTTATTTTTTTATTTTATTTTTATCATAACTACTTTGGATTGGCTTCATTGTACATACTGTTCTATAATAACAAATGAAGTGTCCAGTGCCATGCATATAAAGCTTTCAGAAGAAAAATGTAGGATATTATACTTTCCTCTCACGTTATGACACAGATATCTCATTATATCGAATTGAACTTCCAAATGTTCTCCACCCTTAATTTTCACACCCTACTCCTCTGATACGCCCCTCCCCTATATTTTCTTCCCTTGTGTGCAAACTTTGACGTCCTGGTCACCCTAATGTCATGGATGGCACTACCATGTTTCCAATGCTTAATAGCATTTCCTCTACCACCATGAATTGAATCCCCAATAGCTACTTGTATACGATGACTCCTTGGCCGCAAAGATTTCCTCAGGTAAGCACGTTTGTAACTCCTCCATCGGCGAGATGATGACTTATTCAGATCCATGGGTCTAGAAATATGATATGAAAAACTTTCATCATCATATTCTTCTTCGCTTGTATCGAACCCTTCTTCGAGGTGTGTTCTGTTGACCCTTTTAAGCTTATGAAGCTTTGCCCACAAGAAAATGCAACAGTACTCCCAAGCATGAAAACAGGAAGAAAGGCATGCCCATACTATCTTGCAAAGGCTGTGAATGATACATTGGCAAAGGCCTACTTTCTCTAACAGATATAAGAATAAGAGAACTGCAAACACCCAAAAAAAAAAAAAATCCAATTTCAGATATGACTCTCCAATTTTGTCTACTGATCCTAGACTTAAGAGTCCTATTCTCAGCAAACAAACTCACCTATGTAAACCAGAACCAGTACCATGGCCATCTTTAGCAGATTGGCAACGCAAAAGTTTTCGATGTAACAGATGAAATCCCATGATGATCCGCACTCTGAACTGTAAAAAAATACAGACGCCGTGACGATTATTCAGCCAAAAAACCAGAAAGAGAGATTAAAAAATGATAATAGAATACATTATTTCCCAAACTGTTGGCAGTATATTTCATAATCAAGATCAAGAAATGAAAATGTCAGGAAACGATTGCTTTCAAATTACAGTGGTTACAGCGTATGAAAAGAGTTCTATGGATAACAGTCCCTTACATTGTTCCCACCGAATCATAAGATTTAACCAAGAGCTATAGATTAACGATCTTATACTAAGCCTCATGAGGCATCACAGTATAAAATGAAAGTGAAAACTGTGTTTACCTGCATGATTTTCCAGCAAGGAAATCAAGTGGAGTGTTGAAAAGGTCGCCAAAGACTTTACCAAACCCCGAAAAGAATGAACTAATTATATTACCCATCAAGTTAAGTGACAGATTTGAGCATGGCCTCACGGTTGCCCGAGATATTCAGAGAAAGTCAGGACCTTGTATTTCACTCCTGTAAGATTAAAAAAAGAAGAAGAAGATAACACTGATTAGTGTCCCTTGCCAAACTTGCCTTGATTTGCAAGAGAAATTTTTGTGTATTTTAAGTTCTTGGATATTATGACCAGTGCGATCATTAACTTCCGAGTAAAATGCAGATTTCAAATTCATGGGAAAAAACGAAAAAACGAAAAAACCACTGTATTCAGTTTATCAGAGAATGAGGAGACAGACTTGGCCAAAACTAATGATATTGGTACAATGCACGCAGGTGTAAGTGTCGTGTAGAGAGAGAGGGAGAGAGAGAGAGAGAGAGAGTGAGTTACAGTCTCATCATTTCAATGCGTAGAGTGTGTAGTAGTAAGAAACATCTACGGCAATGTTCGCTGCCAATGAATGGAAGGAGTGCGGAGAGAAACGAAGATGAGGGGAAAACTGATGGGTGTGCAGAGAGACAAAATGAGAAAACAGAGTTCGAATGTGACCGAGGTTAGACGTCCACAACATATTCATAACCGCCGTTCTATTTGCCACCCCGTCCATGTTTGCGGCCTGCGTCACGGCACCGCGTTTTCAAATATTTTAACTTGAATAATGCTAGATTGATAAGTGCCAAACACTACACAATTCTTTTAAAAAATAATAAAATTTATTATTAAAACTTAATTTATTATTTATTTATATAAATCTCATGTCTTTTTCTAAAAAATTATGCTACACACTGCAAATATCATTTATTCATTTGTTATTTCCTTTTTTCTGTTTGGCAGGAAAATGATAAAATTAGATCTTTTGACTTTCAGAACCTCGCAACCAAACGATCAACGGTATAAGAGTTGCAGATATTTCAAAGAAAATTCTATTCATCATTCTCACTCCACCCATAATTTTTTTTTTCTTTTATTAAATGTATAATATATGATGAATAAAAGAACTCAATTCATTTAAAAAAAATAAAACAAAAAAAGATATTTAAAATAAGTATTTTATGTAGAGATGATGAATAGAAACGCTTAAGATGAAGTATTATAGCTGCAAAGAGATTTCACAAAAATAATTTCACAAATTGACATAATTTCATATAATTTGTTTGAAATACTTTACAATAAAAGTAATTTTCTAATCAAGACATGTCAATTTGTAAATTTACTTGTGAAATTTTTATGTGATTGAAGAATAATGATAAGTATATAAGCTCGATATGCTAGTCTGGTGAATCTGAAATGAAAAGAGCTGCGTAGTTGACACTACTGTTGGGAGTAGATGACACTACAAAACTAGCAGCAGATAGATATTACACTCTAAAAACATAAGCGATTCCATCGCAAAAAGGCATGTGCTTTACCGAAAACATTCAGAAAAAATGTAACCTAGTTTTGTAAATCAGAACACTTTTGAATTCCCGATAACATTTCATCAATTACAAGTACTAGTGAGAGGAGAGTACATCCAATTTTGAGCACCCCATAACAAGGGCAATCAACTGCAAAGCTACATAAATATGAAACAACGTAAAGAAAAGGTGGAAATGGCAATTTGGACTTGTTTCGGACGTGCAACAGTGGGTCAATCCATCCTTCCCTTCAAGATCCTCTCCTTTACTTCAGTCGGTGTTCTGTTACAAAGTGAAAATACACATCAAAATAAAATTTCCCTATATATATTATTAATCTGAATCTTTTGTAATGTTCATCAGATTCTAGAAGAATGCAACCGCCAAGAAGAGACTGTAACAGCACTTAAATAGATGAACAGATAAGCTAGCCAAAAAATAAACAAAGATCCAAGATGGCAAAACTCTAACCAGAGGGAAAAATTATTAGTGCTAGTTTTTGTTATTGAAAAATAATAGTAGAAATATTACTTAAAATCTCTAACAGCACAATTTTTAGAAGTTGGATTGCTGTAGTAAAATTATTTCTTTCCCCTTTCATGCAGCTTATCAGTGATTGGCTAATGCGTAAGCAAATAGGCAACACCTCTTTGTTTCTCCTTTTCACATGATCGCAATATATGCTGGGCATTCCAGCTTCATTTACAGCATTAATCCACTACTTCAATAGAAAGCTTCTCACTTTGATATACGTCATAAGCAGTCTCATCATTTCATGAACATATTTGTTTTCACTAACTTCTTATTCCATTGAAACAGGAAAATTGAACATATTCACAGCCAAGCAGAACAAAGAAATAAAACAAAACACAGAACCTTACAGTTACCAAGTTCGTTGAAAGAAGAGAAGAGGAACAAAAAATCTTTTGAAATGCTGAGGGAGATCATTTTCTCATTCTCTAGATCAATTAAAAAACAACACTTGCATACCAAGAATATTCTACTGTGATCAACAGGTTAAAGGACAGTATTATATGCAATATCAGGACGTGACATAGTCCTCATTATGGTTTCGCTTGATTAGTAGCAGCATCCACAATTCAAAAAGAAAGAATTTCCAGCAAGCCAGAGTGTTAAGAAGGAAAGGCATAAAGGGCTTACATGACATAAACATGTCCTCCCCATCCACTCAAACAGTCTCGATCAACTGACGATAGCAGGGCTTGGGAGATGGTCTCAAACAATTCCTCTGCTTCCTGAGTAAATAAAGCAAAGAGTAGTAGCTCAAACTAGTATGACAAACAACAAACGAGAAGATTATAATATTCAGCAATTAGAGCAGCAAGTGCTAGCCCAATAAATTCTAGCTGAGAAGCAATTAGTTATTCTGGCCGTGAAGTCAGCCCAACAATCGCATCTGTGCTTCCTACTGATTCGTTTATCTATGATATGATGCATCATGCTCATACAGGGAGTTCTCAACATGGGAGAAGAGTATTGCATATTCCATTCTTTTTTATAACTATTAAAATTTCATTCAAAATTGCAAAATGCAGAAGAGTAGTATTTGTATGTTCAAAATGACATAATCATAACAAATGGAGTACTCTTTATCTCTCTTGTATATATCCTTTATATAATATCTCTAGGTGGTAGCAAATATTACGTCCATAGCATGTATAAGACCTCTAGGAAGTAGCAACTCATACACTATACATCTGAGGGTTATCTATTGCTCAACTGAATTTAACTTCCTACATACTAGTAAGTCAAGAGAATATTGTGACAAACCATGTCGGGCTTGAACATTGCCTCACAGGCACCATAGAGAGACTCCGAGGCAGTGCCTGCAACAACAAAATCTTTTGCTAGTTCCCTGCATATAATTATCACATTAAAAAAAATATAGCATTACGTTCAAAATCCTCATATCTATCTAAATTAACAAAAACTTTAGAAAAGAAAAATCATATTACTTGGCTCCAATTGAATCCATAGTGCAAATGAATGGCTTGTCTTCTTCTCCCAATCCAGCAATTACAGGCTGACAGAAGTATGGACCAAACCTGCCAATCAAAAAGAGAGGTCACATCCATGTTTAGCTCATATGCATTTCATAAGATCATTCAAACAAAAGTAAAAATGATCATGAAAAGGCTAAATTTGATAGCAAATCGACCAAAGAAAATAAACTATTAAAATTGCTTTATTGACTTAGGGGTAATAAAAAATAAACTAAAAAATATATATAAAGATCTATTAACAACCATGTTTGAAATTCATTAGTAACCAAGTATATTTGAATGCCATTTTAATAACAAATTTAATACAAAAAAAAAAAAATTAAGGAGCGAAAGGAGTTTATTTATGCACTCATTATAACAAGATATAATAAATCCATCACAGGTTGGGTAGTTGCAACCTACACAAGCACACTTAACACTTGTAAAACCATCTTTGACTGCCACAAATGATACAAAGTGCAACAAAGAATACTGGACTTTGAAACTATTGCAACTTATTCTTTTGATATTAGAGAATTTGAACTGTTAAAAGGGAAAAGAAAGGGGACAAAAAATATAGCAATTAGTATGTCATACAGCGGCAGATTATAGATATAGGCCCTGAAGTTATACAAGTCTTCATTGAAAGCATAACCAAAGAATAAACTGCCATCTTTGTAATATTTTTGGGATAAACAAGCATAACAGCACATCTAAGCTACCTCAAGGCTTAAGCACCGAAAGGGTCTGACTTGGTATAGGCACACCAACTACTTTGATTGGGAGTGAACTGGAAAACAAAAAAGCTTGCTCCGTCCTCCATTCATTTCTATTTTTGGTCTTAAGCACCTTTTGCATGTAGAACATGCTTATTTCATCTATGTACTTGTTCAAAAAGGAGCTACAGAGCAGTCACTTGTATTTCAGAAGGACCCAATCTGCAACAACTAGTTGTGCAGGGACGCTTATTTGACACCGACTGGACTAAACATTACAGCTGTGTTCATATCAAAGAGCTAATAGCTTCTTTATACTCAAATGCATAGCTCTCTACTGACAAAACCATTACCACAACATTTCAGCATTGCATAACAGAATGGTGAAGGAAAAGTGGATAGCATACATACATTCTTGCGCACTAGAACTGTTAGAGAATCTTATCATTCACAAGAGGTAAGTCATTTTCATAGCACTACATCGAGTCATATGCAGTAATTCACAATTCTATAGTAACATAACAAAAACTAATTAACAAATAAATCCAACGGTGACTCCAAACACAAACATATTCATATATAAGAGATTATAAACACTAAGTTTACCTTTTCTCATACAGAACAGCAGAGACTAGGCTTGCAAAAGTCTCAGGCTTCATGTCTCTCTCTTCACGAAGCTGATACAGCTTGTGGCGGAACACAAGCCGTTGATACCTATTAATCAACTCAAAACAATTATATAATTAAATAAAACTGAAGAGGAAGAAGAGAAATTAAAAGGAGACTCCGACGGAGTCGTACAGAGTCTGAGCGTCAGTGGCGAGTCCGGAAAGACCGAGGAATAGGCGATCGTGAATCTTATAGATCCTTTGAAAGTCGGTGGCGATGGTTTGGAGCTGAACTCCGAGCCTACGATCACTGGCGATGGCGAAGCAGTTCTTTCCCACCATGGCAATCAGAGCAGATCCATTGTACTCGAATATCTGCGAGACCAAAAGGAATAGAAACTGAGCCTTAACTGTAATACGTATATAAAAATACGATGACATGATTACACCCAAATGCATTTACAAAGTGATTAGGGTTTGAGACGGGATACGAATCGCAATTAACGAGGATAGAGAGGGACTTACCGACATGATTAGGGTTTTGGAATTGAAAAAAGCGAGAGTGACTGAGAGAGGAAAATGAGGCTTTGGAGCAGACTTGGTGAAGAAGAAGAAGAAGACTGGCTTGGGGCTTACTCTAACGATCTCCGAGCTTTTCCATGTTGCCATTTGGGTAGTGGGCCAGAAATATACGGGCTTAGAACCATCCCTTCTTTGGAATCTAATTTGTTTGGGCTTTTTGTACTGGGCCAGAACGAGCTCAATCCAATTTGGAGAGAGAGGATTTCCACCTAGGACGTAAGATTTTGCATATTCCAACGACTTCGCTCCAATAATACTAAATATTATAAGAAATGTTACATGTACTCAAACATATTATTCTCATGTATTTTTTTCATGAGGTTTATTATTAAAAAATAATTTTTTATTATAAAATTATTTTTTAATTAATTTATTTTTAAAATATGCAAAAAACTGTAAATAATAATAATAATAATAATAATAATAATAATAATAATAATATATGCATATTATAAATTTTTAGAAACTACACCATTATAATAAATTTTTAGAAATTTATAATAGAGAGGGACTATTATAAATTTTTAGAAACTAGTCCACATAGTGTCCTCCTTTTTCAACGCTTGTCTGATCTAAAGTGAGTTCCATTCAAGTATAATTTTTCTTAGCCCCATATGCTTCAGCCAGTAATGGATCTGGAAATAAACACATGTTTTCCTCATAGTGGCAATAGTCCTTCGTGCATAGTCTCTCACCACAACCCCAATTCCAATTTTATATTGAATCTTATCAACAACTGCATCCCAATTTAATTTGTAAGTGTGCAGAGGAGGGGGTTTCCACAAGGCTGCAGTACTGCTACTTGGCTTTGAGGTATGACTCTTCTACTCTTCCACTTCGTGTAGCAGTTGCAATGTTTGATTAGCTGCATTCACTACTTTGTTAGGGTGGTTGAACTCTTTATTGAATATAAGTTCATTTTTTCTCAACCAAATCTTTCTTGCTACCATTGCAAACTCCTGAAACAGTTCAGTTTCCATTGTATTCGACATAGCCTCTATTAGTTACAACAGATTCTTGGGAGGGAATGATCAACTATTTTGGAGTCTTTTTGAACTATGACACCCAAACATCTTTAGCAAGTTCACATTCTCAAATAGCATGAACAATAATCTCTTCTTCACTAAAATAGATAGGACACTTTGGATGTTTCACTATTTTCCTCTTAAACAAATTAGTTTGAGTAGGTAAATCTTTTAAACATGTTCTCCAAAGAAAGACCCTATACCCCGGAGTGACCTTCAAGCTCCAAATCAGTTGCCACACCTTTTGAAATATGTTACTGCTCGAGGCATGGCCCTTTGTTGCCAAAAACAATTTATGTTGCATGTGGTAGACACTCTTAATAGTAAACAAACTAGTATAAGTCCCTTTCTAGATTAGCTTATCTAGGCTATTAGAGGAACAAAGAGGGATCTGTACTATCAATTTTGCTTCTTCCTTCTCAAAAATCTATTCCATTAGCTTAGTTCTCCATTTCTGCTCACCTTCCTCAATTAGCTCCTTAACTTTGGCCTTGCTGTCTGGTAGCAACGTAGGACTGTGAACCTTTGATGGTGTGAGCTTTGATAGCCATTTATCATCCCAAATACTAATTTTTCACATGTGCTTATTCTCCAATAAGTTTCAGTTTCAACTAGATACCTGGCTAATAGAATACTCCTCCAAATATAAGAAAGCTTTTGTCCCAATCTAGCATTCAAAAAGGAAGATCCTTGAAAAATACTTGGCCTTTAATACTTTAGTTGCTAGAGATTTAGGATGTTGAATAAGCTTCCAGCCTTGTTTAGCAAGTAGTGCAAGGTAAAACCTTCCAAATCTCGAAACCCTATACCTCCTGTTGATTTAGCCTTCCCTATTATATTCTATGAGACCCAATGAGTCTTTCTCTTAGCCTCTTGCTATCCCCACCAAAAATTATGCATAACACTATTGGTATTTTTTAAAAACTTGCTAGGCAGCTTGAAAACATTCATGCTATATGTTGGGAGAGCTTGCACCATAGCCTTAAGGAAAATCTCATTTCCTACATGAGACAGTGGTTTTATCTTTTAATTACTTATTCTCATTCTCACTCTATTCAAAATATTTCTAAAAGACTTCTCTCTTGCTTGACACATAATTGTTGGCAACCCAAGATATTTCTCATATGCCATTGTTGCTCTCACACTAGCAATGCTGAGAAGGAAATCTTGAGTTTCCTTGGCTGTGTTTTTACTAAACTGGATTGAGGTCTTTTCTAAGTTCAATCTTTGTTCTAAGGCTTTTTCATAAACTTGGCTTTTTCATAAACTTTGAGGATGCTAAAAAGCCTGCTCCATTTTATAGCATTAGCCTTGCAAAATAAAAGACTAGCATCAGCAAAAAATAGATGAGAGAGTCTAACTATTCTTCTATCAAAAGGAACCCCATTAATCACTCCATCCTCTTGCAAAACCATCTCGCTTGTTCATTCACATTTCAAACAACTTTATACAAATAATTAAATATTTTATATATGCAAAGTGTTATGGCTGTACGTATGCAAATCTTACAAAATGGAATTTATATACTCGTGACTTAATATAATATGTTAGTGTGTAAATTTTCTTTTGTAAGACTTTTGCATATAAATATATTTCCCTTTACACATTTATATATTAGGAATGATTAGTAACTACACTATTGTCTCACCATTATCTAATTAACTGAAGTAATAGTGTTAAATAAATTTAGATCAATCTTTGTTTAAAGCATTTACACGTTTTAACTTTTGAGAACTTTCCCACGAGCAACATTAAAATGGTCTTTCAATTCGGATAATATTATTTGCAGATGTGTGTATATATATAGGTACGATTTTGATTAATTTATAATATTTAAATTTTAAAATCTATTTTTTAAATCAAATTATATTATATAAATGTTAATTTATTGGATATGCGCTTTATACACTATATTGGGTAGAGTTCTTATACTATACTTATCAGTCCTATATTGCACACTTGTTGAGAGAAAAAAATTACAAAGATAAAAAATAAAAGTAGGTGTGTGGTGTAGACCTGCTGCTAAATAGAATTTTTCTATATATAAAATAATGCTTTATACATTAATCATAGAGTGTACAATACTCTCTGTATACTTCATTTAAAAAAAGTGAGTTACTATTAAAAAAATAATTTTTTACATAGAATCAAGATTTATCCACCTTTTAAAAAAGAAGTACACACTTCTAAACTGTAAATATCATTCCTTATATATACACACGTACACATATATAACAGTAACCTACAATTCAAGTGTACGTTTGAGATAAAATACACAATACATGATTACAAGAAAAAGGCTTTTTGTGGTTAATTTATTACGGCAAAAATAGTATTCACAACAATTTTAATTGTGGCCTTTTGTGGACAATTTTGGTCGTGAATATTATTTTCACCGTAATAAATTAGTCACAAAAGACTATTTTTCTTGTAGCGTACATATACATTCATTTAGTTCAAGTAGTTTATCATTTGATGATATTAATCTAATCTGATTTGTATGTATATATATATATATATTAAGTTCTGATCACTTGATGATGATCGTGTTCATCATCTTGATTCTTGATGATCATCATTATCATGATCTGCATGGATGCATGGCCGGGCAGTAGTATTTTGATGTACTACTGCATCAGTAGTACGTTCCAATTATCCGAATGGACATGATCAGCGACAAGCAGCATCTACTTTTTTGTTGTTTTTACTAATTTAATTAACACGTGGCGTACTGGATCACAATTAATTATGCAAACTTTATCTACCAAAAAAAAATATATATATATCATCTGCAAAAGAGGCCATGAGAGAAGAAATTCGTAGTTGTTTGGATTCTTAATTTTCGGCCCTACGTAATTTGATCAGGTCTCCACTAGTCTGATATTATAATTACCACATGATCTAGGCTACTTGAGTCGTGGTTTCAATCTACTACTCCTACTTAATTATTATTCAATCTCATCTCCTTTTCTTTTCTCATATGTGAAAAGTTTACAAATTGATATAATTTCATATAATACGTTAGATCTATTTTATGGTAAAAATAATTTTATAATTATATCAACTTACATCAATTTATAAATTTAGAGATCTTTTTTATGTTTATAATATTTCTCTTATTTTTTTTTATATTTGATTTTTAATCATCATTAATAAGTCGATTGATATGATCACACGTTTAAACAACGATATAGGTTAAGATTAAAAGTAATTAAAATATATGGCATAATTAAAATATAATTTAGATAATTTAAGATCAGAAAAAGTAGCGGTTGATCTACTATTTTCTATGAAGTCGACTTTGCTCCCACCACCTTTGTACGTGCCGTCTAGAATTGGCATGAATAAGCGGGGGAGATAATTTTGCAGTGTTGATATTCCTAGTTCTCTCTTATCCTTTCTAATTGCTCTTAAGGCTAGTTTTGACCCATTAAACAGTCCTATATTGAGAGTGAGTGTACGAGAATATATATATATACATGTATGGTAAGAGCTAACTGCACGTTACACATATTGAAGAAACAAAGAGCTGCAGCAATTTGTTGAAACTCTGGCTACTGATACGTACTGATCAGAAAGAATAGAGAGTTGAAGTCATGATGTCCATGAAGATATCGTGGCTATTTCACAGTTTGTTGGTGTTCAGCTTGTCTCTGGCTCTAATTGGCTTCGTTCATGGCGGCAACGTAACGTATGATGGCAGGTCTTTGATCATCAATGGCGAACACAAGCTTCTCTTCTCCGGCTCAATTCACTATACTCGTAGCACTCCAGATGTACTCGCTCTTTCCACTTTTTCTTTTTCCTTTGTTAAAATTCATGTACTTTTTAGAGTTTGGAGGAACGAGATCAATGGAGAAAATTAATGAAAACAACCATGCATGCAGTTCCTGTTTTGGTTAGGTAGGACATTGAGCATGACGAACGAAATGAAGGAAAACATTATTCACAGAATGGATAACCCAAAACACGCAATGTATACAGAAGTAGTATGCAGTTGAACATGATCAGGCCGATAATATCTGCGAAGTTTTGTTATCGTTATTTCCATAATGGGAATTTAGTTTATTTTCACTAGTTGAGGTTCTTGGTTGCCTTTGTCATGACTTGCATGTTTTTAAGAGAGGCCAGGCAGAAAATAAACCAAATATATCAAACACGTCCAAGAAAAGCATATATATATGGTTACGTCTGAGGTTTTTTTCCCACTCTTTGTATATATATGTTTTGGATTTTAACTAAAACATGCTGCAGTAACTTGTTTGTCTCACTAGCTTGTATAAAGACAAAAGCTTGATCCAGCCAAGTCATCAAGTCCTTACGTACCTTTCTGATCATGATCTTCTATGGTTTCAATGGTCATTTTTTGCTTGTTCCTTGATCAGGCTTGGATGGATTATAAAAATATTATTTATCATCATTAATTTAATTAATCGTCGTTTTATCGTTACTTGACGTGGACCTAATGATTAACGGTGTATGCCCTTATGTTAATTCTATTGCAGATGTGGCCGCATTTGATAGCGAAAGCCAAAATGGGAGGAATAGATGTAATCCAAACCTATGTGTTTTGGAACATTCATGAGCCACAGCAAGGACATGTAAAACCCTGACCTCTCTCTCTCTCTCTCTCTGTCGATATAACGTACACATTTGCAGCTTTGCTAATGCCTATAGCTATATATATGATGGTGGTTTTAATGAATGTAATTTGCAGTTTGATTTTAGTGGAGGACGTGATTTAGTTCTATTCATTAAGGAAATCCAAAAACAGGGTCTTTATGCATGCCTTCGAGTGGGACCCTTCATCGAGGGTGAATGGTCTTATGGGTAAATTAAGCAACTCTCCTACTACGTACTTCTCCTCCATGTGCAATATGCAAACTCAAAAACACACGTACATTTGTGTGTAGACTTTGCTTATGTTTGTGTGTATGCATATGTATATTCTATCTAGACAGTGTGAAAGACACATTTTTTATGTCGCTGACATAGTGTTTTCGATTTGCAAGAGATTCTACCATGTCAGTAGTGTAAAGGATGAGTCTTCTACACTGTCTTGCAAATATAATTTTCGAGTATGATTGATAGTTGTGGTGTGCAGGGGTCTACCAATTTGGTTGCGTGATGTTCCGGACATTGTGTTCCGAACTGTGAATGAACCATTCAAGGTATTTACTTTTATATGATCTCTAAACTCCCTCTATTTCATAACCCATATATGTCCTGAGTGAAACAATATTACTAATAAACTATTCTCTGTTCCCTGTTTTGTCAATGCATGGAAGTTTCACATGCAAAGGTTTGTAAAGAAGATAGTCGACATGATGAAATCAGAGAGATTGTATGCTTCCCAAGGAGGGCCGATTATACTATCACAGGTTAATTAAGTTCGTAATTATGAGAAGTAAAGAAAGAGTAAACATCTGAGATTTGTTTAAATAGCACCATTTTCGTGATTTACAAAGTGTACGTACGTATGCATGCATGAATGCAGATCGAGAACGAGTACAAGCTGGTGGAAGCAGCTTTTCGTGAGAGAGGGCCAGCTTACGTTCGTTGGGCTGCAAAAATGGCTGTAGGGCTTGAAACGGGTGTGCCCTGGGTTATGTGTAAGCAAGATGATGCCCCCGATCCAGTGGTTAGTTTGCTTTCCTTTGTAAACTGGTTTCATGGTTTCAGGGAATCAGGAACAAACTTGGAAAAATAGAACTTTTTTCTGATTCTGCACTTCTTTTTTCAGATCTGGGTTCTTTTTTCTTGAACCAAGTATGAGAACTGCATTGATCTGATTCTGCGCTGCCTCTTTTCTGTTTAAATTTCATATATATGAATCATAGAGACTTTTCTTTCCACAACTCGTTGTTTTTATTTTGTCATATCAAATGATCCTTAGCTTTTCATGATTTTTTGATGAATTAATTTACAGATAAATACATGCAATGGAATGCGATGTGGAGAAACATTTGCAGGACCCAACTCACCCAATAAACCAGCATTATGGACTGAGAACTGGACAAGTTTGTATGTTCTCATTATATTGATCTATATCTGCAATCATTTTTTTTTAGCCCTCTTTTTAGGCAAAGTTGACACTGAAAACAAATTGGAAAACAGAAATCTAATACCGAACTAATGCCTTGAATTTTCTTTGAAGCTTTCAAACATATGGTGAAAAACCCTACCTGAGATCTGAGAAAGATATTGCATTCCATGCTGCATTGTTCATTGCAAAGAAAAGAGGAAGCTACATAAACTATTACATGGTGTGATAATCTCTCTCTCTCTCTCTCTCTCTCTGTGTTTACATGTGTGTGTGTTCAGCTTAACATCTTTCCCCCTAACGACATATTTTCCTCACAGTATCATGGAGGTACCAATTTTGGAAGAACAGGCTCTGAATACGTAACCACAAGTTATTATGATAATGCTCCTCTGGATGAGTACGGTACGTTTTATTTGCAAGTCTTGTTTTACTCATAATTATTTGAGTTTGTAATTGACTTGTTTACTTAATGAGTTCAGGTCTACTTAGTCAACCCAAGTGGGGTCATCTCAAGGAATTACATGCTGCAATAAAATTATGTTCAGAGCCTTTACTTTCAGGAACACAATCTACTGTTTCTTTGGGTCAGCAACAAGAAGTAAGAACATAAAGTAGTAACTCCTGTGTATTCTTTCCTAGTATTTCTGTTCCAAAAACCATATATATATATATATATATTGTCCGTTTTGATATTTTCCTCCTTTTTTATTTTTATTTATTTATTTATTATTATCATTCTTTTGGACTGTACAGGCTTATGTCTTCAAAATGGACTCTGGAGAATGTGCTGCCTTTCTGGTGAACAATGGCAAGAGAACTGTCAATGCTCTCTTTAATAATTTTACGTATGATTTACCTCCAAATTCAATCAGTATCCTACCAGATTGCAAGACCACAGTTTTCAACACTGCAAAGGTAAGACTCAAATGCACACAATTCATTTCTAGTATTAACAATTCCATATGCTTGATGTCTCTGCGTTCCAGTTCCACATAATAGAATCAGAAAACATAAGAGATACACTTGACAATAAGTGCTTAATCACAATAAACAACAACAAACTATAAACTATTTCAAAAGCAGTTTCACATTTTTTAACTTGCTCCTGCAACAGGTAAGCACACAATATGATAAAAGATCAGTGATCTCGAGCCAAAATTTCAAACAATGGAGCGAGTACAAAGAAGTCATCCCCAAATTCCAGGACACTTCATTACGAGCAAATACATTGTTAGAGCAAATGAGTACAACAAAAGCTGCGTCTGATTATCTTTGGTACACTTTCGGGTAAAGCTAATTTAAAGTCAATAGAGTTGACTTGAAGTGAAAGTTGGCTGAATAGGACTAAGCCTTATGATACTAAAATGAATGTTATCGACGATATACATGCAGGTTTCAGAATGAAAACTCAAATGCTCAATCTGTACTTAATGTTGGATCCCGCAGCCACATTCTCCATGCATTTGTAAATGGCGAGTTTGTAGGCAAGTGTCATGTTTCCTTGATTTCTTTTCAAGTAATTGGTGGATCACAAATATGAATGTGTGAATTCTACATATAATAACAAATTCAGTATGCCTCTTCCACATGGAAATTTATGCAGTTTGTGAGCTTCACTTTTCAAGATTTGTGGAAGTGATGGCTTGCATTTTCTTACTCATCATATTATCCACACCTTTAAGTATGCAAGGAAGACTGCTTCATTCATAATTTTTCCTTCTTCCCTTTGAAGCCTTTTCATTCCATACTACAACAAGCCTTTTCACTAAGCTTTCAACACAGTGCCTTGTTGTTTTGTCTTTTTCAATGAAAACAATACGCTTCAACATGTCTATTTTCATCCCGACTATAGTCTACTAGAACCTGTTAACAAGTACTTTCTTTGATATATCACAATTTCACAAGCAAATTTAACTTTACTCTGTTATTCTTTAGGATCTGCACATGGTAGTCACAACAGCAGGAGCAGAGCTTTCTCCCTGGAGAATAACATAACATTAGGAAAGGGGACAAACTACATCTCCTTACTTAGTGTCATGGTTGGCTTGCCGGTAATTTTCGATCTCATTTCTCTCATTCTCCCCACTAGGTTTTACTTTTTATGCATCATGACTTAGGGAAACGAGACCCAAACAATGACCTAATATGGCCTCTCCTAGCAATTCAGTAACATGGGCAAGTAAAATATTTCATTTTGATGAAAAGCAAGATTAGAACCTTTAAAGAAAGAAATTTTAGCTTATTTCAGGAAATTGTCAACAATAGCCAGGGAGAGTGTCAGTGAAACAAGCAAGCAGTACTGATTCTTTTATGTAACAATATAAAACGGATATAATTACACACAAATGCTTGTTTCCTCATGCGTCGAATTTATTTCCATATAAAGGATTGGGGAGCATATCTGGAGCACAGAGTTGCAGGCTTACGCAGAGTAAGAGTTCAAGGCAGAGATTTCACTAACTTCCCATGGGGATATCAGGTAATTCACTGATAGCTGTAAAATGCTGCCTGCGTTCATTACATAGAACATTCAAAAGTAATATCTTGTAATGTGCTTTCTCATTTATAGTTTTAAGCCTTTTTGTTTCTAAAAAGTTATTTGCAAATACATGAAGTTTTCAAGAGATTTCAACATGTCAATTTGAGATGAATTAAAGGAAAATTCAACAATGCCACATCATTATTTAAGCATATCTTATCATTATAGAAATTCAAATTTTTTATTTTTATTTTTATTTTTTTTGGCACCGGGTGTTCAAAGTCCCAACTAATCCCGCGGGTGCAGAGGCTAGAAAATTCAATTTTATTATTGGTAACTTCTCCTCGTTTTTCCATAAATATCAGTATAATATCATATTAATCTCAGATGATCTTTTGGGCTGACCCACCATTCAAAAGTCATATGATTTATCATCACTTATTAAGCATTTTGTTTTGGCATCAATTTGATGTGTCATATCTATTGTGACCATTCTACTGCTCAGGTTAATTCTAATGGGTGGCGTTTCTGCAGGTTGGGTTGTTAGGAGAGAAACTACAAATTTATACAAATCTTGGATCGAGTAAAATTCAATGGAGTGGTGTTGGAAGGTCTACTCAACAACGACTTACATGGTATAAGGTAGGAATACTGAAGCTCATTTTTACCCTAATAATTATCGGTTCAGTTCATGCATGATGTGCAACAAGATGTAAGGTTTTCTCTCCTTTTTTAATCCTTTTTGTTTGCACATCTTTCTATCAGAATCAATAACATATCTGATTTTAATAACCATTACATGTCTTAAATACATGAATTAACCTAATATTTTCTATTGTGGTTGAATACAAGACTGTATTTGATGCACCTGCTGGAAATGAACCTCTTGCATTGAACCTTGGTTCCATGGGAAAGGGAGAAGTTTGGATCAATGGCCAGAGCATCGGCCGATATTGGGTATCATACCACACCTCAGATGGAAATCCCTCACAAACATGGTAACCTATGGAATATATTTTTTTTCTTGATTTTATTGTGTAAATATTCTTACTATATATCCTCTCCAGAGAACAACAGTTTCTATTGTGAAAATTGTAACCCTTCTTTTTTTTTTGATAAATAAACAAATTTTATTGATCAAGGGCAAAGCCAGTATTACATCTCTAACGCCCTAACTAGGTAGGCACATTAGATATAAGAAAATCATGCATGGCCATGCCATTAAAATCCACCGCAATCGCCCAATTACAAAGTGTTCTAAAAAATAAAAGTTTAAACTCCTCCACTGATCTTTCCTGGTCCTCGAATGATTGTAACCCTTCTGCTAAAGAAGTGTTCTATAAAGAACAGTTTCTTGATGTCGTAAAACACTTATGTTAGGACTTCTGTTTTAGGTACAATGTGCCTCGATCCTTTCTCAAGCCCAAGGACAACCTATTAGTTCTACTCGAAGAAGAAAATGGGAACCCCTTTGGGATTTCCCTGGACACAATTTCAAGAACAAAAGTATGTGGCTTTGTGTCTGATTCCAACTTGCCCCCAGCTAATTCCTGGATGAGAGACAACTCAAGCGGAATAATCTATCAAAAGAAATCTCATAGAAGACCTGCACTTCGTCTCCAGTGTCCTCCAAACAGTACCATATCAAAGATCTTATTTGCAAGCTTTGGAACACCTTTAGGGGATTGTGAGAATCATGCTATTGGAAGCTGTCACTCATCTAATTCCAGAACCATTATAGAAAAGGTGAGCTTCTATAACTTATTTCCAAGTAATATGCTTTTCATTTATGTTGCAGTTCATGAAATCAATGTGGAGTAATTTGACTAATAATTCTCTTTTTAATTTTAATGTAACTTCTCAGGCCTGTCTAAGGAAGAGTAAATGTTCCATCATTGTATCAAATCATACTTTTGGTGGTGATCCATGCCCTGGCAAGCCTAAAGCTCTATTGGTTGATGCACAATGCGCGTGACCCTGGATAAATTTGTACCATTTCCATGGGGGAAGAAAGATTATTACTATCAACTCCTATTTTTTATCTGTAGATATGTAAAGAAGGTAATAAATTGCATATTATCGTTGAATTATGAGTTTTTTATCTATGAATGAAAGGAACAATTTTTAGTTTAGTAAATATATGCTTTTAGAACTTCAAAACGAGTGTTCAATACAAGTACACGAGCAGTTCAAAAAATACAGCTCTCCAGAAAAGGAAAAAGATAGAAATCTTGAAGACTAGGTACAGATGGATCACTCCCAAAGGTGAAGGGTGTTGAAGAAAAAAGCTCTAAAAGCTCCAACATTGACTTCCCACAATCCTCGAAACTCCTATCATTTCTCTTTTCATATACTTCACATTAGGCAAGACGGAACCATCTTCTTGGCCAGAGTCATTTGATCAAATTTGTTTGTTAAATAGGGGCTATTACTTCAGTGTGAATTACAGAACATCGATGTAGACAATCAAATACTAAGAGTTTTTTCGTTTTGATAGGGTAATCAAATACTAACAATTTTGGCCAAAAGAACGTTAAAACTAGAGTCAACAGACACACAATGTACAATCAACGACAGTAAAATTAGCCAGCTTAAGATCTCTTGTACATACTGGGCTAGGCCTTTTATTTGATTTATACAATTTTGATTACTTATCAAAAAAAAATTAGCCAGCTTAAGAACCTTTTTTTTTTTAATTTATCAATGAAAATAGGCAGAACTGATTTACCTGTAATCCTCAGAAACCATTGCCAACCGCTCCCAATTCGGAAACTGGTGCAACTTAAAGCCTTCCACGGTCCCCATATAATTCCGCAGAGACGAAATAAAGTCCGCCACTTTGGTAATTCTTATCACCATATTGTTCGAGGAACACAGAAACGGTATCAAACAATTGAGCGGGACCGTTTTGTCTGAGCACCCGGGCACCGCCCAAATGGCCCGCCAGCTCGGGTCCGAGCCGAAAGACTTCCCAGATGTCACTGAGAGAAATACCCACGTTGCGAACATCGAGCAGAGCCATCCTGGCGTTGTTGGTCTCGGCGTCGGAGGTGTTGTGTGGTGGATGAACTAGTTGGACACGTTGTCATCTTGGAGGTGCTTCGGGGAAACGAGGTGGGAGTCGACGACACCAGCGAACTAAAGAGAATCGGATTGTTCCCATCGTTTCCGGCGGCGAAAGTGAGGGTCGGGACTCAGGAAGAGCTCCGATCGGCTGAGACCGAGTCGAACCCATTTGGAGCAAAAAGGCTATTTGCACCCGGCAAGGGAACCCCCCGCGTACCTGTAGCAAAACTCCATTTGGAGATGGGTACGAGTGGCATTGGTCGTAGAGAGCGATGCCGTGGGAGGTGACTGGTGAGGACCTGAGGTGGGTCTGGGCCTCTTCATGATTGGGAGGGAGCCCAGTGTCAATGCGTACAAGCAAATGGTGGTTTCGGATCGCTAGTCTCGTGGCCATCTCGCTAAGTTCGCTAAATTTTTTTATAAATTTATATAAATACTTATATAATTAAATATAATATATATATATACAATTTATTCAAAATTTAAAAATTATATTTAAATTATTGGATTGTCTTGAACTCTTAGAATGATAACATTTCAGATAAAGATACCTCAACCACGCCTCAGCACATCAAGCAACAATGCTCCAGCTCAGCAACACACGAGGACATCAAGCCATCTCAGCCACAAGAACCTTCTGGAAACATTTCTGTATAATTTTGTTTTGTGATTCTGTTAGGATATTTCTGGTTCGGATCTCTGTTTTGTAATGCATGCTTTCCGTTGCTAGCACTATTGGATAGCTGGCTGCAGGCAACCTGCACACCACCTGTTTGTTAAAATACCAACCTGCTGCATACGTGCTCTGCTCTATAAATAAGAGCACTGTGTAAACTTTCTATCAATGAGAAATGAACTTATCAATTCCTATATTCTAACATGGCATCAGAGCCACTCTAGACAAACGTCTCCCATGGAGGAAAATACCCCTCCACCTAAAAACCCAGATCCGAACCCACCCTCACCTTCCCTTCTCCCTCACCTCTCTCATCTTGTCTCGGTTAAACTCACAAATGAAAACTTTCTGCTATGGCGAACTCAGATGGTTCCCTATCTCAAAGGCCAACGCCTTTTTCACTTCGTAGATGGGTCAGTCTCTCCCCCTTCTCAGTTCCTTCCAGGAACCACCACCCTCAACCCTGACTATCTCACCTGGACGCAAACAGATCAACTCATTTTGAGTGCACTCATTTCATCCCTTTCCGATAACCTCATTGCTCAGGTTGTTGGCTACCCTACTGCTAGAGCTGTCTGGTTAGCTCTTGACAAACTTTTTGCTTCTCAATCTCATGCTCGAGTCACTCAACTTCGTTACCAGCTTGCCACCATTTCAAAAGGTTCCACCTCCATCACTGAATATTTCTGAAAAGTTAAGCACCTCTCAGACACAATGAGTGCCGCTGGAAATCCCTTAGACTCTACCCAATTTGTATCTTACTTACTCGTAGGTCTCAACAGTGACTATGATGCATTTGTCACTTCCGTTACCACTCGTATTGAACCTCTCGCTCCTGAAGAACTCTACAGCCTCCTACTCACACATGAAAGCAGGTTATCTCATTCTACTCACCTTCCCACTTCTACAAATTTTTCAGCCAACTTCACCTCCAGCTCTCCTTCCCGTGGCCGTGGTTTCTATCATGGCAGCTACCATGGAAATAATCGTGGTCGAGGAAGAGGTCGCACCAACACCTTCTCCTCTCACTCTTCCTCTCATAATGCCTCTCCTCAATTCTCTTCTCTTCCCCACTCTAAACCCACTTGTCAACTCTGTGGGAAGGTCGGCCACCTTGTAATCAGCTGCTATCACAGATTTGACCATGCCTACCAAAAAGATCCACCGAAAAATCTTTCCGCCCACTACACAACCTCTTTATCTTCTTCTGATCATTCCTGGTATCCGGATATCGCTGCCACAAATCATCTCACCTCTGATTTAGCCAATCTTAACATCCAATCCTCCCCTTATGGCGGTAATGAACAGATACGGGTTGGCGATGGTTCTGCTCTACCGATCTCCAATATTGGTGACTCTGTTTTCTCCTCTTCTTCTCATTCTTTTCTTCTTAAAAATCTGTTACATGTGCCTAATATTACCAAAAATTTAATCTCGGTACAACAGTTTTGCCATGATAATTCTGTGTTTTTTGAGTTTCACAGTTCTCATTTCATTGTGAAGGATTCCAAGACAGCAACACCTCTTCTCCATGGTCCCACGCATGATGGTCTTTATACTTTTGTAGCTCACTCTTCCTCTCCTCAAGCACTTGTTGGCGAGCGCACCACCTCCTCTCAGTGGCACTCAAGACTTGGTCATCCCTCTCTCCAACTTGTTCACAGAATCATTTCTCACAATTCCCTTCCTGTCTCTACCCGTGACCCTCCATCACTTTGCTCAGCTTGCTGTCAGGCCAAGAGTTCTCAACAGCCTTTCCAAGATTCTCATCAACACTCTACAAAACCTTTGCAACTTATTTACAGTGATGTATGGGGCCCTGCCCTTGTTCTTTCAAGAGATGGTTTTCGATATTATGTTGCTTTCTTAGATGATTTTACTCGTTACACTTGGTGGTTTCCTTTAATTCAAAAATCTGATGTTCTTCAAGTCTTTATTCACTTCCAAAGTCAAGTTGAATTATTTTTTAATTCAAAAATTTTGTCATTACAAAGTGATTGGGGAGGTGAATATCGATCCCTTCACACTCATCTTAAATCAAAAGGCATTTCACATCGACTGTCATGTCCACATACGCACCAACAAAATGGTGCTGTGGAAAGGAAACATCGCCATATCATTGAAACCGGACTTGCACTTATGGCTCATGCATCTTTACCTCAACCTTTTTGGGCTGATGCGTTTCACACTGTCGTTCACCTCATAAATCGTCTCCCTACTCCCATTCTTCATCATCAATCACCTTTTCAAAAATTATTTTCCAAACCACCTGAGTATAAAATGTTAAAAGTTTTTGGAAGTGCTTGTTGGCCTCATCTTAGGCCATATAATCGTCACAAACTCGACCTCCGCTCCACAGAGTGTTTATTTATTGGGTACAGTGACTCTCACAAAGGCTATCGCTGCCTTCATCTTCCTTCTGGCCGAGTATATGTTTCTCGGGACGTCATTTTTTATGAGCACCGATTTCCACTTGCCGAAAACACCAACTCCATTCCATCAAACCATAATCCCACACCTATACCAGCCCAACTCCCTTCTATTCTCGGCCCACCGCCCACATCTAACTCAAATCCCTCCAGCCTCGTACCCTTGTCTAGCATACCAAGCAGGCCCACTTCAGCAAGCCCATCCACTTCACATAATACGGCCTCTATTCCATCCTCTTCCGTATCGCGACCCACAACCCCAGCAAGTCCATCTTCCCCTTCATTCTCTCCCGAATCATCCCCTGTTTGCCCTCATCATCACAGTCTCTACCTCCAGATCCAGCACAAATTCCAGCACCGATTATCACTAGATCACGGACGAACTCTCTTCGTCCTCGTCAATTTACAGACGGAACAGTACCATGGCCTCCTCCCCGTAGCTTTCTTACCATTACTAGCTCCATTCCCGAATCCCCTACTTCATTTACAGAGGCAGCAAAATATCAACCATGGCAACAAGCTATGTCTGACGAATTTCAAGCTCTGTTGTAGACTAATACATGGTCTCTCGTTCCATCATCCGGCACCACAAATCTAGTTGGTTGCAAGTGGGTCTTCCGCACCAAACGACGCTTGGATGGCTCTGTCGAACGGTACAAGGTCCGTTTGGTTGCTAAAGGATTTCATCAGCAGGAAGGTATTGACTTTTCTGAAACCTTTAGTCTAGTTGTTAAGCCCACTACCATTCTCACCATACTCTCCATTGTTGTGTCTGAAAGATGGTCTCTTCGTCAATTAGATATTAATAACGCTTTTCTTCATGGGGACCTCCAAGAACAAGTCCATATGTGTATCAACCCAGATTACCCAAATCACGTGTGTCGCTTGAACAAAGCCATCTATGGCTTGAAACAAGCACCACGTGCTTGGTTCTCAAAACTGAGTAACCGACTTCTTGAACTTGGATTTTCATCATCCCTTGCTGACCCCTCCTTATTCATTTACAAACACGACTCGGTCAAAATTTTTCTTCTGGTATACGTAGACGACATCATCCTCACTGGCTCCAGTTTGGATGCCATCTCATCTGTCCTCACTTCACTCAATATGTCATTCCCAGTTAAAGACTTAGGTAAACTGAAATTCTTCCTTGGTCTCAAAATAAATTCCTTACCCACTGGCCTCCATTTGTGTCAAACCAAATACATCTGTGATCTTCTCCAGAAAACCAACATGGACCTTGCCAAACCCGTATGTTGCCCAGATGACTAACACAAGAGGGGGGCTGAATTGAGTTGTATTTAAAAAAATAACAATTATAAAATCAAATATACAATATAAAATATAAACAAAATATGAAACAACAATAAATATAAAGAGTAAGGGTAAGAGAGAAGCAAACTCAGTATGTTAACGAGGTTCGGCCCCACTGTCTACGTCCTCGCCTCAAGCTACCCCTTGAGGATCCCCGAATTCACTATTCAATCTCCTTCAAGTGGAGATAGAAACCTATTACACTTTTGAACAACAACGCTACAAAGGATCCGTGTAGAACACCCTCTACACTTGCAATCACCTTACACATGGTGATTCAACGATTCCCTGTGTAGAACACTTTCTACACGCACAAGGGTTGTACACACCCTTTTACTGATACAAGAATTAATAGTGGGTAGGATACCAGAAAACACTCCTCAATGAGTGAAATAAGAACAATACAAGCACAAACTATATCTCTCAAAATGAACAAGGGTTAAGGCTCAATACTTAGAGCAGAGAGAACGAAAGCTTTGAATAAGAGTTGTATGCTCTTGGTGTTGTGAATGTGAAGCTCTCAAATGATTTATTTATAGGCATATGAGACTTCATATTCAAATTTAAAAAGATTCACATGTCAAAAACATCATCATTCATTTTTCAAAAAATTCAAACCTAATCTTTTTACTTTTTGCATATGACAAAAGGAGCACACTTTGCTTTTCAAAAATTTCAAACCTAATTTTTTATTTTTTGCATATGACAAAAGGAGCACACTTTACTTTTCAAAATATTCAAACAAAGGCATCTTCCTTTTGCATAAGTCAAGAAAAGCATCAATCACTTTTGAAAATATTCAAATAAAACATGCACATGTGAAAGATGACAATCAATCATCTTTAATATTTTCAAAGTTCAAACCTTTAATCATGGCATGCACATGTGAAAGATGACAATCAATTATCTTTCAAAATATTCAAATTTAATTTTCAAAAATATTCATGCACATGTGGAAAATGTATTTTAATGCTTTATGATAAAATATTAATTTTGAGCCTTAATCCTAATTTCGAATTTTAAGAGATTTACAACATTCCTCTATGACTTTGATGTGAATTTGTTTCCTTCTTGCTCATGCTTGGTTCCTTGATATGTTTGACTCCATTGTGTGGACAACTTGAGCTTGAGACTCCTTCATTCTTTGAATTCATTTATTATCATCAAAATCCATGTGTAAATATATAATTATACAAAACTTGAAACGTTAGGTTCAACACCGTAAAATCTCCAATGGCAGCTTCCACTCATCTCTCACTTTCTAATGGTCCAGCCTTTCCCGACCCCACTCTCTATAGAAGCACTGTTGGCAGCCTCCAATACCTGTCCCTCACACGACCTGACGTTGCCTTTGCTGTTAGCAAAGTTTGTCAGTTCATGCATGCTCCAAAGCTTCCTCACTGGCAGGCTTAAGAGAATACTGAGGTATCTCAAACACACAACCCATTATGGCTTGCACATTCGGCATTCTTCTTCTTACCATCTACATGCATTTTCGGATGCAGATTGGGCGGGTTGCCCAGATGACCGCCGCTCCACAGGAGGTTATTGTGTCTTTTTTGGATCAAACCTCATCTCTTGGGAATCCAAGAAGCAACAAACAGTTGCTAGATCAAGTACTGAAGCCGAATACAAGGCTCTTGCCAATACCATTGCTGAATTACTGTGGCTGCAGTCACTACTCAAAGATCTTGGATTATTTCTCTCCAACCCCCCGACCCTTTGGTGTGACAATTTGGGGGCTACATATCTCTCAGCCAATCCGGTTCTCCACTCAAGAACAAAACGCATGGAAATCGACTTCCACTTTGTGCGTGACCGAGTTGCATCCAAAACCTTACATGTCGCCTTCATTTCTTCCCGTGATCAGATTGCTGATGTGTTCACAAAACCACTCCTCTCATCTCGGCTTCTCACATTAAGATCGAGTCTCACCTTGGTTCCCATGATGGACTCGCGGGAGGGTGATAACATTTCAGATAAAGACACCTCAGCCACGCCTCAGCACATCAAGCAACAATGCTCCAGCTCAGCAAGACATGAGGACATCAAGCCATCTCAGCCACAAGAACCTTCTGGAAACATTTCTGTATAATTCTGTTTTGTGATTCTGTTAGAATATTTCTGGTTCTGATCTCTGTTTTGTAATGCATGCTTTCCATTGCTAGCACTATTGGACAGCTGGCTGCAGGCAACTTGCACACCACCTGTTTGTTAGAATACCAACCTGCTGCATACGTGCTCTTCTCTATAAATAAGGGCACTGTGTAAACCTTCTATCAATGAGAAATGAACTTATCAATTCCTATATTCTAACATAGAATTTCAAACTCTGTAGATCCGTCACTAAATGTGTAAATTTATATATGTCATGTTCATCATGGATCAACTAAATAAAAGAAATATAATAAAACTATTAAACTAAATTTGAAAAGATCTAATATATTAAATAAACCTACATATAAAAAAAAAATGTAGGAGTGGAAGCAACAAGTAAGGAAGAAAGAAATCTTTCTCGAGACATATGTATAAAATATTTATATATATTTTTATATAATAATTTAACTAAAATATTATATATATAGATATTAAAAAATAGCTAATGTTACAACTAAGCATAGAGCATAAAGGATGGAAAAGAAATCAGAAACCAGCGTGTCTTTGCTGGGCACCGGTGGATCGAAACACAGAAGCAGCGCTCGATGGCAGCGACGACGCCGACGAGACAATAAACAATCCACCGCAACCCAAATTTACTGTCCTCGTCGACCTTCTTTCATTACCGTTACCAAACTTCCCCCGCAATTCTCTCTATAAATTCTCTCCCACAATGCCTGCATCTCCTTCCTTCCCTTCGGGTTTCCTTCTTCATTCCTAAATTCTCTCTCTCTCTCTGTTCCTCCAGTATTTGTGTTTTGATTTTCACTCTGGGTTTTGTTTTTGGGCTCAGAAACAAGGACGAAATGGAAGAAGCGAAAGAGAGACCCCCAGATCAGCCGCAGACAGAAGCAGGAGATGGAAGAGGAGGAGGAAGAAGACGAACCTCTTCCTCATCCCCGCCACAACGACGATGACAACCAGTTTGACCCTACGGGCGACGCTGATGACCCCCAACACGCCACCCTTCTCCCGCTTTTCCACGAGAGCGAGGTCCTCTTCAACTCCGGGGAACGCGTCTGCGACTTCCCTCCCGTCTTCAAGCACGCCGTCAACCGGCCCCACTCCTCCGTCCCGGCCATAGTGGCCTATGAGCGGGCCAATCAGAGCGGAGACTGCAGCAAGGGCCAGCTCCTGACTCCTCTGCCAGTCTTGGAAAATGTGTCCTACGGACAGCTCCAGGCGCTTTCCGCTGTCCCCGCCGATGCTCCGGTGTTCGATCCGGACCGCACTACGGACGATGCCAGTTCGGCCTATGTAATCACGCCTCCGCAGATCATGGAAGGGCGTGGCGTTGTCAAGCTGTTTGGGACTAGGGCTCATGTGCTTCCAGTGCATTCAGGTTATTTTTCTAATACCCTACACGAATAGACACCTGCTTTTGAGCCTATTTGAGCAACACCGTCTACTCCATTAGTCCATTAGCTCTGGAAAGTGAATTTTTTACTTGCTGAGAATTTCTGAGAATTTCCTGAACCGAAAGACGGAGCGTGTTGCTTTGAATGGCGCAAATAACACTTTTTTTTGGGGAGGAGTTTAGTCTCTTTTAACTTGAAGTTCCCATTTAATTTGTTTGGGAAACCAGGTCCATCTAGCATACATTTGAACTATCTGTCGAGCTACTCGAGAAAGTGTTTTTTTTTTTTTTTGGTTCCCCTCGAACCGATGCCGCTTAGAAGCAAGCCATGGGTAGGCTTTGTGTATGATAGTATGAATGGACGTTTTGTTCATAGGATATCGTAATATGCTAAGATAGGACTGCTTCATCTGCATAACTGTGTTTCAAACTGCAGGCTTTTTTGTTCCTTTCATGTCATTCAGTGGCTTTAAGCCATTCCTCTTAGGGTTTCGAGAGAATAATGAGACAGTTCTCTTAGGCTCTAGTCTAACCGCTCAAAAGCTTAGCAATTTATTCTTGGGATATTTTGGATCCTTAATACGAGGCCAGGTGTCATGCGAGCTGAATTTGCCGGCATCCGGAAGACCAACAAAGCACAGTTTTGTTTGTTTGTTTTCTCTTTCTTCCCCTCTTTCCGTATACCAACCCCATTGATATTGTTTAGTGCGAATCTCTTTCTTTCAATCCCCCACCGTGTGCATTTCATGTGCGTGTGGGTGCGATAAATATGCATGTGTATGTGCGGACAGATAGAGATTTAGACGGCTACAGTAAGTATATATGCAAACATTTGTATATGTAGTAATCTTGTCTTGTTCTTGTTGGGATTCTCCTTCTTGCAGATTGGTTTTCATCAACTGCAGTGCATCGACTGGAAAGGCAAGTGGTGCCACATTATTTCTCTGGGAGGTTACCAGACTACACATCAGAGAAATACATGGAATGTAGGAACTGCATTGTTGCCAAATACATGGAGAATCCAGAGAAGAGGTTCATGGTTTCTGATTGCCAAGGGTTGGTGGTTGGTATTGATAATGAAGATTTAACTCAAATTGTTCAGTTTCTTGATCACTGGGGAATTATCAATCACTGTGCTGTGGCACCAAGTTCTGAGCCTTGGAATGGTGGGTCCTATGTTAGGGAGAATCCAAATGGCGATATCCACGTGGCTGCTCTAAAGTCTATTGATAGTTTAATCAAATTTGAGAGGCCCAAATGTAGGCTTAAAGCAGCTGACATTTATTCATCATTATCATCTCATGATGCTGATTCCTCCGATTTGGACAACAGAATCCAAGAGCATCTCTCAGAAAATCACTGTAATCATTGTTCTCGGTCTCTTCACACTGTGTACTACCAGTCACAGAAGGAGGTAGAATAGACTTTCCTGTCAGCACTTTTTTGTTTGTTTATCTCTAAATTCTATCATTATTGTGTTTTTATCATTCATTACGTTTGTTATCTAGTATCTCTGCCTATATAGCAGGAACTGCTGATGTTTACCCGATTTACTACATGTTATCCAGTGTCTTGCAGACGCGTAAACTTGAAGGAAAGAATGTTTCTATCTAATATTGCATAAAACCATGTGTTTAATTCATGATTTTGTGAAAATAATCTCTTTTGGTTGATATTTATATAAGCGTGATGCTAAGATGCCCTCCAAACATGCCTCCAAAAGTGTCTCCTAGTGTATTTTGATTATTTTATTTTATTGTTTTTTTAATGTTAAAAAAACAAACACACACACACACAAATAGTGGTAACTTTTTTAAATATTAAAAAAATAATGATAAATAAAATACACCAAGTGCACTTTTGGGGCCACATTTGGAGGGCACCTAAGAATTTTCCTCTATATAAAATGATGGTCTATGGCTTGTCCGATGTCTGTAAATCTGACTGTTATATGCAGAGTGTTGTGTACTGTTTTAGCCCCATTATTGTTCTCTACTTCCAAGTAGATAAGTAATTCTCTGAAAAGCGAATCTTTTGTAGTGGTTAGTTGGAAAGTAATTTTGCTGAAAAGTAATGCTTGGTATTATGCTGAATAAAAATTTGGAAGTAATTATTTGATAGAAGTTATGTTTGGTTAGAGAGAGAGAGAGAGCACTGTATTCTGCATGGTACTCTACGATTTGTTTATGAGCTTGTTGAAGGTACCCCATGTGAGGCTAGGCATTCATCAATCTAAAGTCTTGAGGCTTAAGAAATGAGTGAAAATTTGAATAACTAGCTGCCTGCTTAAGAAGTTGTTAAAATGGTGAAATTTTTTTACAAAGCCTTTGATAGTGGGGAATATGCTGTGAATGAGATGTCTGCTTGATGTAGAGCAGCTATCTTCTGATGCTCGTGCAAACCCAGTTACAGATGAATGCTGATATGAATTATCATCTTATCAAGTTATTTGATCCAACTTTAATAGATAGTTTACATTTCATGTGACAGATTGATTCACAACTATGCGTCAAGTGCTTCCAAGAGGGGAGGTTTGTTACTGGACATTCCAGCATCGATTTTATAAGGGTGGATTCAACAAATGATTATGCTAACCCAGATGGGGAAAATTGGAACGATCAGGAAACCTTACTTCTACTTGAGGCAATGGAGATCTACATCGAGAATTGGAATGAAATTGCCGAACATGTTGGTACCAAGTCAAAAGCACAATGCATTCTCCACTTTCTCCGTCTACCCATGGAGAATGGCCTACTGGAAAACATTGAAGTTCCCAGCATGTCGTCCAATTTGTTAAATGGAGATGATTGTGGAAGATCAAATTCAAATTATAATGTAAATTCAGCAGGTTGTCTTATTGACCTAAAGCATCCACCATCAAGTAATGATATTTTATTTGTAATGTATTATGTTTTATTTTCTTCTTTCAGGACCCTGCCATCAAGATACTGGTTCTGAAAGCAGGCTCCCTTTTGCAAATTCTGGGAATCCGGTTATGGCCTTGGTAGGCGACTCTAAACCCTATATTTGCCCAAAATACCATAGAAATTAGATTAGTGAACTTTCTTGCATGGGTTTTGCCTATTGCAGTTTTTGGCTCTTTGAAGTTTAAAATCCATCATTCTTCATAAATGTATTCAGAGATTGCATTTTGATATGAGGATTTAAAACCAAGTGATTTGAAAAAAAATGCTAGTATTAAATGATCGATATTTATTACAAAACACAATTCATTTTTGTTTTAGGATTTGTTCAAATGAAAAAATTTATGAATTTGAAACATCTTAAATCTAACATGTTCTTTTACACTTCTTGTTGAACTTGGAATGCACATTTTGCACTTTTAGTGAAATTTATATTATTTATAAAAAAAAAAAAAAATTATCAGCAAATTTAACAATGGACTTGTATAGTTCTTGTTGAATTTTACACCTCTCCTGCTTTGAACTTTTCATCAAATGCTTCCATCAAAATTAATCAATGAAGAATCACATTTTATTGTTTGAATTTTCTTACATTCATCGATTGAAACTCTAACTAGGTGATTCTCATCGTATACTTCATGTGTATTTGGGCTTTGCCTATTTCTATGAATAAAACTCTTGATTACCTATAAAAAGAATAAATAAAATCCTTGCACTCATGGTCCAGTTGTTCCACAACTTGAACATTTTTTGTCCAAGATCTATTCGTTTTGGAGCAATTTCCTTTTCAGGGAAGCTAAAATCCTTTCCTATGTGAAAATTGACATCATTTTGTTTACATGCAAATAATTTAAGAGGCACTTTTTTAGGAGAAAAAACACTGCATAAAGAGTACCTAGCCACGCCCCCCCCCCAAAAAAAAAGGAAGCATTCTACATTGACAGTGCTGTTGGAAAAATGAAAAAGAGAAGCATTCTACATTCCTGTGCTTGTGTTCTTACAGATGTAAGTGGTGGAAAAAAAATTTAGGTTGCCTTTTTGGCCTCTGCTGTTGGACCAAGAGTTGCCGCAGCATGTGCCCATGCATCCTTGGCAGCAATGTCTGAGGGCAATGGCTTGTCTCCTTCTGGAAGAATTTTACAGGTGGAAGGACCTGGTCACAGTAATAGGTTAGTGCATTTCCTTCTGACACTTTACAAGACAACATTGGTATTGTCATTTACTTTAATATCACTGGTAAAAATCCTAATATTAAGAAAGGTGCTTCAGATGATATTTTGTTGCACATTATGGATTCTATTAGGAAAATTTATGGAGGAAGGGTTCTTTGTTAAGAATTTCTAGAAACCCTCTTAAGGATTTTTCATCTAAAATCGTGGCTTATGTATGAATGTTAGTTTATGCATTCTGCACACAGAATAAAAAGTTTCTTTTACACCTATGAAGGATGAATTCAGAAGGTATACACACAGAAGGTACTCATCATGGAGAAGTTGCAAATTCATTCCAACATAAAGGTCAGCATAGTCTATTTTCCCTTTCTTTACTTGTACCTTTTCTTGTTTTTTCTCTGTTTTTAATTTTATTAACTCAAAGTCTGTACTAAAATTTCATGTGGAATAAACTTCAGAAGACTCAGGAGTAAATGGTTCATGGAATCATAATGAGGGACAGGTTCCATTTTCTACAGAGAAAGTTAAAGCTGCTGCTAAAGCTGGCCTTGCTGCTGCAGCAACAAAAGCTAAACTGTTTGCAGATCATGAAGAAAGGGAAATTCAGAGGCTATCTGCAAATATTATAAACCATCAGGTATAAATATTGGCAAGTATTATTGATTTTTAATAGTCTGGCTTTCCACTCTTCCGTGTCTTGTCCACTTCCATTCCAAGTTTTATCCGTATCTATTAATAGATGTCAATGGCAGTGATTCATTGTTATCTGTTAAATGTTTCCTTTAGTAGTTGGAGTTGAATCTCTAGGAAATCTTGAAGTTTCAAGATCCAGAGGGGAAGGACTTATAACCTATTTGGCTTGTGTTGGCTGCTTGCTGTTGTCCCAAAACTTTGGAATCTTATTCAGTCAGTGTTCACTCCTTGCTGAATCTTGTTGCTGTGCAAGACTGAATATGGTGAAATGCTAATTTGGTGACTTATGAAATGACCAAGTTGCATTAATGGGAAAAAGATTCCCTCAAGTTCTTGCCCAAACTCGAGGGCCTCAAGAGGAAGAGAGATAGACATCATGTGGGCCCTACAACATTTATTGCTGCCGGTATAAATGGGGCTGTATTAAATAAGCAATAAATGCCATAAGGATCACTTTATATGTTTATCTCTCTTCCTCTTGAGGCTCTCAAGTTCGGGCAAGAACTCAAGGTCTTTGATCCCCATTAATGGTATAATGGGCAACAATCATGCCCTAGAAAAGCTGGATTAGTTACCAAAGGTTTTTTTGTCACCAAAGCTTACATGAATTGAACTGTACAAATTATACTAAGTATGAATCCCTCCTTGAAAGGAAATTAAAATGTCCTGTTGCCATTTTCTGCTACAAAATGTATTTGACAGTTGAAAAGATTAGAGCTGAAGCTGAAGCAGTTTGCTGAAGTGGAAACGTTTTTGATGAAAGAATGTGAACAAGTGGAGAGGACAAGGCAGAGATTTGCTACTGAGAGGGTCCATGTGTTATCAACCCGATTTGGACCTGCTGGTATTACTTCATCCACGAGTTTACCAGATGTTTGTCCTATGGGTAACAATAACACTAGTAATAATAAGCAACAGATTATGTCAGCTTCACCTTCACAGCCTAGCATTCCAGGATTTGGTAACAACCAACCAGTTCATCCCCACATGCCATTTATACCGCGCCAGCAAATGTTTGGGTTGGGGCCAAGGTTACCTGTAGGAGGGATGAAGCAGTACTCATCTACTTCGAATGCTATGTTCAATACTTCAGGTAATGCACAGCCTACTTTCAATCATCACATGCTTCGGCCTGTTTCTGGTACTACCTCTGGCTTAGGTTGAAAAAGAGAACTTAATATGAGTCGTGAATTTTATGATTCAATTCCTTCTATAGATTACTTTCTGCATTGAAAATGAAAAGGAAGGAAATTCTTTAAATCTGCAATGAAATATATCTGGCTTGCACTTTTTTGAGTTTTGATCCATGTAGAAGTTATCAGGGGCAGTTTATGTAAGGCCTGTAATTACACGGGTAAAAAAGATAGAAATTAGAATTTTCCAAGTCAATTATTATTATTATTATTTTTTTGATAGGTAAGAGAAAATATTATTGAAAAAAGAAACAGGCATAAGCCTTGTACACCGGAAGTGTACAATTTTCCAAGTCAATTATACTTATGATAGGTTCCACTTCTGTTTTGCTCATCCTTGAAGTCCCTTGATACATTCTTTGAGGTTGTTCTGGCTCTTCTGCACAACCTCATGAATTGTGATTTGAGTCATATAGTTGAACTATCACCTCAACTATTTTAAAAATGTGACATAAATTCATGCACACTGGATTATTCCATATTATAATTTTCCCTATATTGCTGGCCATGTTTACTCAAGTATTGCTAGAAGTTGATGGTTGAAGACAGACACTGTAAGACTAATCCGAGTAATTGGTAACGAAAAGTGAAAAAATGCTTCCTTTTTTTTTTTTTTTTTTGGTGTTGTTTGTTGGGGGGGGGGGGGGGGGGTGTGGCGCAGATAAATAATGATAAAATGTTACAATAACGACGTAGGAATGGATTGATTCAGGGAGGACCAAAAATATATACCAAAATATGCAATGGAGGGGGAGGTTTGATATAGAAATGCTTTCAACAGTTGAGTTGGTAGTGGTCCATTTAACTGTATGCGTGCAGACGACAGATGCCTATTTTATCATGAGTAAATAGGTACTTGAAAAGTTTCTTTTCATTAGAGATGATTAAGTTATGGAACACTAAGTAATATTGATACAAGAAATGGAGCTTCAATATGAACTCACAACTGAACACTATATATATATGTGTGTGTCTATATATATATATAGGGGAGCTGGGCAAAGTTTTATTTTCTTCTCCTTGTAGGAATAAAGCTTTAGAAGAACTCGAAGAAGCTTCAAATAATGCCGAGGAAGCCCTATATAGCTCCTTCAGAAAGTCATTAACATAAAGTCTGGAGCTCCCTAGGTTTTACGAAGGTCAAGCATTTGATCTTGAAACCCCCTCCTCTATTCCGGAAATGGGATATCAGCCAAGTCCTCTCTGAAAGGGATGCGGTCCACTTGTCCTGGCCGATCAGTGCCACCTCGCCCATGTTCCATATTGTTTTGGGCTGCTGGGTCATCCTTTGTGGGGTCTATGAATGTTACAACAGCATCTTTTCGGAAGGTTAGGTAGATCACTGCAAGGATGTAGACGACCATTAGGGGAAACACCAAGATCCCCACGAACACATTTGCAACCTTGGGTAAACTGTTGTGAATTAGCCAATCCACGAAGCCCGTGCTCAAGTAGTATATGTTGATGCCAATTATGCCCAAGCCTAGGATCCACGAGATCACAATAACCTGCACACATACATACAGGCATAATTATTTATTTAGATTCATAGTTGGAAGGAAGTTTGTTTCGCTCTCCCTTTACTTTTGCGTAGATTTTCTAAATCGTCTTTTGCTTTATGGTTATGATTCATTGACCTATTTAATTCATTGCATCAACATGCAGACGGACTTGCATATAGAATTATTATAAAACTTAGTGTTAGGCAGGCCAAAAGGTGAGCCATGACTGCGACATGTTGATGGCAGAGACAATGATATATATTCATGCATGTATGTACGTACGTACGTACGTACGTATACATGCAAGAAGTACTAGGTTTACAAAGAGCATTACAAAAAGGATGAAGTCTCTTTGATATTAATACAGAAGTGCTAGGTGTTTTCCCTTGTATACCTAGGGCCTCGTTTGGTTATACAGTTCAGAGGAGATGAGATGAGATGTTTTTTTTTTAAGTTGAATAAAATATTGTTATTATATAATTTTTTTAACATTGGTTTTGTTATAGGATTTAAAAAAGTTGAATTGTTTATTATATTTTGTGTGAGAATTTGAAAAAATTGTAATAATTATATCAAATGAGATTAGATAGTTTGGTTTTGTGTAACCAAACTAGCCCCTAGTATACTTGGTTATACCTATTGATATTAATATATTTATACTTTAAAAAAAGAAGAATTACAAAAAAGAAGCTAACAAACTGACATGCTTGGATAAAGGATACAATATATTAGAAAATAATTTTTCAATCTAATGTATCATATTTAGTCATGTTAAAGCAATCTTATTTATTGTGTTTTGTGTACAGCATTTCTCATACCCATATAAAATACACACACTTGGGCTAGGAAAATGATCAGTTTTATTGTTATGTTTGTAAGTTTGCATCGGCTTTGATGCATTATCCCAATATCAAAGATGAGATGGAGCAACCCAAGTGAAGGCCTATTAGACCGATTCACCTCAATATAAATGGGAATTGATGAAAGAAGAAAACCAGAGAAAGAAAACAACTCACATAGGTTGAATTCTTGTGTGGTCCCATCTTGGTGGTACTGCTACTGAATTTAAGGAGAGGGATTAGAGCAAATGGGAGTTCAAATGAGAGTATCATCTGCATTACAAATTAAAGCATTTAATATATAATTGTTTAGTATATATGAATAAAAAAGATATATAGTTTCCAAGAGTTACAAACCGATGCGATGATGATCAGTCTGCCTGCACCTGAAGATCCACTAATAATGGATACAACAAGACTAGGTGTAATGGCAATGCACCTAGTCATCAAGTTCCTAGCCCATGTTTTCATCTTGAGATCCAAAAAACCCTAAAACCACACCATCCTCAAACCATTGAAAATCCAACTCAACTGAATTTTGTGTATGAATGTATTGTTCTTCGTTCTTTTATTTTCTTCTATTTTGTCATTAAATTATTGAGAAATTATTCATTATTTTTAACTTATCTGTCAAACATTTCATGTCATATCAGAAGATGATAAAAGAATGATGAATAACATTTATCACGATTCATATCTTGTATGTACCTGCATGATGAATTGCCCTGCATAAGTACCTGTGATTGTGGAGCTTTGTCCTGAAGCCAGTAATGCAATGGCATAAATGGTTGAGCTTGACCGACCCAACACATTCTACATACATACAACAATAAAAAAAATTAAAAAAATTAATGTTTTCTCATTTCTGTTTGAAAATATGTATGTATGTGTGTGTGTATGTATGATGAACTTGAACCTTGAGAAGGAAAGATGCAGAGTTAAGGTTAAGATCACTGCAACGATCTGCATCATCATCTGTGAGGCTATTGTCTGAGCAAACAGCACCAGATACAGAAACAACTGCAACATTTATTAGAAATGCCACAAACAATGCGAATCCACTCTCTATCAAGAAATATCGACATGCATCCTGCAATTTTACACGATGAGCAAGACAAAATATCCATTATTTAAGAAACTGATGAATTATTTCATTTTCGAAACCCTAAAATTATTTATTTTTCTGGCAGTTTCAAAAGCTTTTTAAGTTATTTTTGAATAACCATTCTAATACTCCATGCCATCATGTGTCCTATCATAGACTTCCATGCATGATATCATTGTAAATTATGATTTTTTTTTAGAAGTATATTGTTTTGAAAAATAAGAGATAAATTGAACATTTTATTTTATGTTCTTAGTGGACATTGGCTTACATTGATTCCACGAACAGAAGTGGGTATTTTTCTGGACAAGACAAGAGCCGAGTGGAGGAAGAGATTGTGCCTGTTGGTGAGAAAATAGAAATTAATTCATGCTACGAACAATCGTTTACTTATATATGCAACAATGTCCATGCATAGAACATCTACTAACACAATCAACATTATTTAGTTGACTTTGCTGACATGGAAGGACCGCATGGCAATGCCACGTCTGCACAATCAACATACCAACCAAGATGAGAGTGCCACGTGGTATTGTCACACCAGTCCTGACACGTTGTCGGTGCCTGTATGGGGCTTATGAGTAGTAATGCTCTTTCCTTTTGAAAAATTCTAAACATAAACTCCTACAATACACACCATTCATTTTTTTAATTTTTTTCTTTTATCAAATGTTTGGTAAATAAATAATAAATAGAAAATTTGAAATAGTTTAAAAAGAAAAAATCTAAAAAAAATTAAAAAATGTGAGGTGTGTGGTGTATGGGACTTATGAGTAGCAATGCTCTTTTCTTTTATATACTATAAGATTTATATGTATGAGGGGGATCGAAAATATCGTACGGCATGACAAGGGCACCCAAGAGGGCGATGGCATCGGCAGTGGCTGCTTGACCCTTGAGCTTTGGTATAAACAATCCTTTTAGCACATCAGCTGCTGGAGGCTTCACGTAACTCAATTCCCCAAAGAAACAAGCAGCCATCACGAACACCAGCACTGCTATCAGCAATTCCAGCTTCCTAATCTGCACCAAGCCCTCCCACTCACAATTCATTCATTTTTCTGATCATCTAATTCTAAAATACATGCACTTCTTTCTCATAATTAATCATAAAAATTAATTATTCTGGTTTTTAATGATATTTTATTTTAAAAAATCTTTGCGCAAGACTAAGTATACAAGTTTCGTGCAAGTCTTTTGTGAAAAAGTAGACTGCATCATGAAAAACTATTAAAAAAAAAACATCTTTTTCTTATGGGACCTATCCTTTTACAAATGGCCCGTGCAAGATTTGTACTATCCTAAGACTTGTATTTAGCATTACTCGACAAAATATAAGTCAATGCTAAAGACTAATTTAGAAAAAATAATGTTTGATGTCACTAGAATTAACAATTCCTAAATAGAAATGGATATATTCTTTTGGAATATACTCTTAACTATAATTAATTAAGCATAAGCATTATGATTCCATCATACAAGTGACAAATGAGACAAAAGAAGTGAAGCATTTTCTGTAGGAATATATTGAAAAAGAAGGAACCCTAGCTCGCCAAGTAGTTTAAAAAGATCAGCAATGCAGGGTATATATAAGCCAAATGAAGAACCCAAGATGACCAAATTTTTGCCTTAAAAAATTTATAATATTTTTTAAAATACACAAGTGGAAATCTATTCATTTGACATTTGTATTGGATTTATTATATATTCAGGGTCCCCCACCCACATGATGTACCCTATTACACATGATCATCATCATATGTGGAAAACACATGTATGCATATACAAACAAAAACACATGATGAAGTAATTAATGTAGATTGTTTTTTATTTTTATAAATTAATAAAAGAAATTGCTATCTATGTGTACAATTTTATATGCATAATTATACATGCTAACGTGTCAGTTATTAAAATAATGAAAATCTTGATATTTAAAATTTGAAATTCAAATTAGAATAAAAAAACTGATAAAATGAGATTATTACTTAATATGGTACAAAGAAATGATATTTACAATCTAGGATATATAAGTTCCACGTACAATCTTTAAAAAACATGTATAAATATAAGACCCATAAGAAAAATTTATTTTTTTAGTGATAGATTCTATTTTTTTTGTTTTAAAAGAATGAGTGCAGGACTAACACACTCATACGTGTAATGTGTAATGTTACGTACGACAAAATTAAGGTAGCTATATATAATATAAATAATACAATCTACGTACGTAGTCGAGCATAAATTAAATATAATTATGGCCGACTTAAAAAGAAAAAGTAAAAGAAAAAGAAAAAAGAAAAAGAAAGAGAAAAAGAAAAAGAAAAAGAAAAAGAAAAGAAAAAGAAATTGAAAGAAATTAAAAGAAATTACGTACCCCGTATCTCTGCAGGCCAAGAAGTAAGAGAGTGCTCAAACCAGTGAACAAAACTCCAGCCCATACCGGAATATGGAACAATATGTTTAGTCCAAAGGCTGTCCCGATCACTGCCATTTTTTTAAAAAGGAAATTGCTCTCAGGTCAATGCTGGCTGCATCAACAATAATGTTGTCTTTTTTGTTCTATCATCTGATAAATATCTGCATTCCATTTTTTTAAATGGTCGACCCTATTGTTTTTTAAAGAGAGTGAGGGAGACTTGTATACTCTAATGAATCAGCGATTCAAAACGTAAAATGTTGAACAAATTGATCAGAACTTAAATGTCAAACCTTCGGGTATGTCAGCTGCTATGACAGCAAGCTCAGCTAGCAACCATAGGCAATACTTCACATATTTGGGGTACTCAGCCTTGCATAACTCTGAAAGATGTTTGCCTGAGAGATACATAAATGGCTTTTATCTTACTTAATTAACTCTACCCAAAAAGAAAGAAAGAAAATATTGCAGAAGAAACAGTAATATTGGGGATTTTGGGGTTGAATTTGTTTGCTGTGCAGCTTTAGTACCGGTGCTGACTCCAAGATTTGCAGCCAAAGATTGGATTATGAGCGCAAAGATCAATCCAATGAGTACAACCCACAGTAGCTGCAAATTACAAATATCACAAACATGCATTAATTTCCCATTACTACTGAATAAAAGAACATTAAGATCGATTTTATGCTTTCAAATTGTTATCTGAAGGCTTTTTCTTGAATGTTTTCCCTTGCAGCTGTTTGATTTACCTCATATCTGTGACTTGCTCCTGCTTGCAGATCAGTTTCCACTGTGAAGAGATACAATATAATATCAAAATGGTATTAATTAATCAGCTGTCAAACACACACACGCACACAGAGAGAAAGAGAGAGAGACTCACAATTGCCGGGGTCAAGGTAAGCTAAAGAAACAAGGAATCCAGGGCCTACATATGCGATGAACTTTCTCCATCCCGGTTTCTGAACATCAAAAAGAATCACAAAAGTAGAATCATCGTACTGATCAGATGTTGATCCTTGAAAGTTCATTTATGAAAACATAGAACCAAACAATAAATAAAGACAATATTCAGGGTAGAAAAAAGTGAATAATAATCAGAACCAAGCCAAAAGAAATTAGGCCTGGTGAAGAAACATAGAACTGGGAAATGTCTTAACTGAAAAAAAACCAAGGCATGGTGAAGAAAGAAAGAGAGAAAGATTATGAGATCAGAGACCTGGTGATTAGGGTCTTGATGATAATCATGATCGAGGTGTTTGATATCGTGATCGACGAATGGAGGGAGTCCATTCTCTCCCTCCAAATCATGAGCGGCTGCGATGTGGACGTTACTCCCTCCAACTGCTGGAACTACTTCACTCTCAGCTTGCTGCTGATCATGGGCTCTCATCTCTGATCTCTATATCTCTCTGGCCTCCTCTTTATCTTTCTGATCTCTGGAAACTTCAGGCCGTCCTGCAATGAAACTATCAAAGCTGGGACTGGGAGCTCCATGTATTTATAATGCATGTATGGCAGTATCTTTAATTTTATTAAGACCAGGGTGTCATTGCTTCAAGTCTTCTAAAATTTTCTTATGCCTTCATTGGTACAAATCCCTCCAAATTAATAGCAATATCCCATGTGGTTTTCACAAAATATCCTGCAATTAATCTTATTATCTAAATAAAGGTAAGTTTATATTAATCAATCATCTAATAATTACAAAAAGAGCTGAAATGGACAATCGATTGCACATAAATATATATATATATATATATATATATATAAATATTGTGATCCATCTTTGGCTTTCTTGACAGCGTAGTAGTCCATGATCTTTTGCTCTAAACGGCGTCAACACTCAGTCGACGGAAGGACGTGCCACTTTCTTTCACGCAAAAAGACACATTTCCGAATAAATAAACAAAGAGAATGCTAGATATATTTATGGGTTGTATAACCGCAGCATAATCATTTTAAAAGATTATGATACATTATTAAAAATCAGTTTTTTTATGTGAATATTGTATTTACTTATTTTTTTTAAAAGAAGTGAGCAGCACTTGGTAGTTGCGCATTCTATGACTATAAAAATTATTTCTCATAAACAAAACATAAAGAAAAGTATCTTATTATAAGAAGGGAAGTGATATAGTACTCTGATCTTACAAAAGTAAATCTACATACTAACATGATTTTATATGATAATTTAAATCTATTTTACAATAAAAATAGTTTTATAATTTATTTTTACGAAATTTTTTATGGCTAAAATATTTATCAATGATATTTCTCCTCACCATCGGACAAATTCAGCTCTTGCATTAATTTCTTAAACAACCACGTCAATCGAGAGGCTCTGAAATTTTTCATAGGGTGAGTTAAGATGCCTTACTTTTATGTATGTTCTAGCAATGATATTCTGTTTTCTGTTCTGTTGTTTGGCCAAAGGGAAAAAAGAAAAAAACTAGATAAAGATGATGACTGTTCTTTGGAAACAGACAAGAAGGGCTCGACATAAAAAACTATATGCATGCCAGGAAGCGCAAGTTACCACCTTCATTTGCATTTAAAAAACAACATAAAGAGTAGTTTATTAAACTGCAAATAGAAACCCTTTGACTTCTAATATCAGTGTTAGTTTGAAACCATTCATTTGGAACTTTGTGCTGCTGAGATGGAACTTTCAGGCATCAAAGTTTTAATATTAACCTTTCAATAATATTCTATATTATTTCAACCGCCTGCAAGTGTATGCTGTAAATATCTAGAGAAATACTTAAGTACAAAAGAATTTTACAAAAGTGAATTTATAAACTGACATGTCTTGATATAATTTGTTACATTGTAAAGTTACTTTTATTATAAAATAAATCCATTAAATCATGGAAACCAGTACATTAATTTATAGGCTTATTTTCGTAAAGTCTCTATATGACTGTAACACATATATATATATATATATATAAATATATATATATAATAACATAAACTAAGTACCTTCAATGTTGGTGTAATTGTCATGATTCATTAATTTTATTTTATTTTATTTTAGGGTAAGTTGGTACATATAGGTATTGATCATATGAAGAAAGTGTACAAATAAAGAAGGTGGAATCTAGCATCCCTAGTTACAAGTTAAAACCGATGCTTCATGTATGCCTTTCACATTATTGTTTTTTCGTGAGGAGAAAGTAATAACTTTGTACCATCAATTTGACAGTTCAATGTTTTCTTCTGCACTCTAAACACTTACCTGCGTTCGTACATTTGTCTGGGAGAAAAATATCAACAAGTACTACTCTTTCAATACTGATCAGGACTTTATAATATGATCAATCTGTTGGGACGTGACATGAGCTAGGCCACTTCATAAAATTTAAACCTATAATTAATTAATTAATGGCATAGTTTTGTCTTGAACTATAATTATTACCACCTGCTCGTGGCTCTCATGTGCCTCTCCAGGAGTGCAGTTTGACACTTTCTCCACCGCAAATCTGTTCTTGATCCGATGCCAGTTTATCTAGATTATCACTTTTTCTAAATAGTGATCTTGTTAAAAGGATTAAGGATCACTTTTGTACTGTAGTTGTTGTATTGGGATACTTGTTGGGGAACCCCACCCCCTCAACATGTATATCTTTTTATTTTAACGAAGTCTGCTTAATTAGAAAAAAATATATATTATCAAGCCCGAATCCTAGATTTTCTAATAATATACAATTAATCTAGTATATATATATATTCTATTATAACAAGTGTCTATCTAACTGTGAGTAATAATTTTTATTATTATTTTGTTAACTTTCCTTGTTTTTCTATTAAGTCCTGTTTTACCAGGCCCTTAAAACCATTGACCATTTGACGTATAACTCCATTGTAGAATTTAATGAAACCAAAAGGTCCTTAAGACTCTTAACTATTTGACGTGTAGCTCCTTTGTAGAATTTAATGAAGGATCTTGTTTTACCAAAAGGCCATTAATAGCCCCGCAGCACACATGAATTAAAGTCACCTTTTCATGTCCTTTTTGTTCTGACAATGTACTCAGTTTTCTTTCTTTTTGTTTTAATTTTTTTAAATAAAAAAATTAAAATGACTTTACTCTTTAGAACAGAAACGCTTTAGAGCATTCTCATTGTAAAATTTAACTTTAAATAAATTGAACTAATAAAATACTTTATTAAATTAGTAGAACTATAAAATATGATAAAAAAAATTAAAAAAATTATTAAATTAATAATATTTTATTATTATATAGAGAGTAAATAGATAATCTAATATGGATGTAGACCAATGCTCATACTTTGCTGAAGTTTAGATTTTTTAATCTTATTTTTTGTCTTTATTTAACCTTGTATTTTCTTTTCCCAGACAAATAAACTACTGACTTTTTCACCTTTTTTTTATTATTTAAATCATTATGTTAGGTGCACCCTGGGGCCGTTCCCTAGTATATATATATATATAATGCGACAAAATTTTTTTTCAAAGATAAACTCACAAGTTGACGTGGATTCATGTCATGATTAATTCGTTATATCTATTTTATAATTAAAGTAATTTTGCAATCTAACATATTACATCAAGTCACTTCAGCTTGTGAGTTTACTTTGGTAAAATCCGTTTATAGTTAAAGTATTTATATATATATATATATACACACACATATATAATCACTTGGAATTACATCATTGAATAATGAAAATTATATAAAACTAAATACTGAATCATTCGTAGTTTCAGGGAAAAAGTTGCAGAGAAATTTTTGGTTAACTGATATACATATGCAAAAGGATGCTCAGACTGGACAGAAATGAACATAAATCCGAGTTCATGATCAGTACTTCATGCTTATTATTGAAGAATCATGTCATGATGGTTAACCTTTTGATGCATTATAAAATCTCTGAGAAATTTTGCTGTGATGTCTGACATAGTGACATTGAAGGAAAACGACTGTGTTTCCATAATAGCATTTGCGTCAATAAAAAACGTCATCAAATAATCATTTCTGGCGAAATGATCTTGCATCAAATACTTTTATGTAAAATCTTAAAAAAAATATCATTTGTTGCCTTCACCTAGCAGCAAATGGCCATATAAAATCAGGAAAATTAATATAAAAAGTTGTAAAACAACCTTCATTACAAAATCCCCTCAAATTCTTAACTATAACAAATTAATTGACATTACTTTGTTCTTCAAATATGAGTTAGACAAATAAAATGAATATTTTCTTCAAGCATAACACAACCCATTACATGGCCCTGAAGCATGCGGAAAATACAAAATAATAAAAGGGATCAAGTTTGAACTTCAGTACTTTTGTTCTTCCAAGATCTGTTTAACTCAAGGATATTCAAGTCTTGAACTTTTTATCTTCCCTTGTTGCCAAGAACAATCCCTAAAAATTTACATAAACATGAGGTAATAGTAAATAATTACATGAACAACTTACATTGATGTAAATTGAAATGAACAAACTACCCGGCCAAAATGAAGCAGAAGAACATAATATAAAAAAATAAAACCTCTATAACTGATTAAACCTAAGGAAAAACAAAATTGTACAACAAATAGGAGAGTTAAGGCTAAAAGGTTAAGTCTCGGGCATCATTGAAAAAATCATTCCATATTTATAAAGAATAAGAATATGGCATTTCTTTCAATGGAAGACATGGCATAACCTCAGAAGGTCCAAAGATGGTTGTATGTAGTTACATATGTAGGTGCATACGTGATTCATAACTGGATGCACATTCAAAAGAGTAATGCTACATACAGTCGTGGAATGTGCAAACGCCACTCAATCTCTTTGAAAAAGAGTAGAATCTATGATTAAAAAGTTAATTTTTTTTTATGTTGGTTCCATATTAATTCACTTTTTTCAAAAAGACTGCGTGCTGCTTGTACAACCATGACTGCAAATATCATTTCTCTATCCAAAATATGGTGGATCCATGCATGCCATACCAACATGCCTCACAAAAATTGATGGGAATGACAACCACAGAAACATTGAACATCTCTTAGCAATATATCCTCATAAACAAGACAAAAACGTTTGAATATATAGGTAACATACACATCTTAAGAAATACAGGGCAAGAGGGAAACAAGTTTAGCAAGTACAATTCAATTCAATGGAAGTTTAGAAGATACAATCATATGCCAATTCAAAAAACTAAGCATTACCTGTGTGACTCATGACTGAATGATAATTTTTGGCAATTTCTTTGTGCACGAGCATTAAAAACTTATCTCCTCTGTCACGGCTACAAGACCTGATCCCATCACGGCTAGAAAACCTGAGTTCAAAACCCCCAACTCCCGTTGTATTAAAAATAAAAAATAAAAAAAAAAATCGACATCAATATTATATGTATATACATCATCATTGAGTTTTAAAAAGGAAGATAATTCTCCTTACCATCTCTAGATGCATTTTTTTCTTCAAAACATCGATAAAATCCATGGCATCGTTTTTAAAAAATTTCGTTTTTAAAAATTAAATTTGTTGTAGTATTTGTTGTTTGAAGCATTATTGTCGTTAATTTGCATTTTAAATCACAGTCTGTCTCATACTTCTACTATTATATATATATATATAGGATCTTAAAAAAATGAGAACTGAGATCTTGATTAATCTATCTTACGTATTATTGTTCGACTAATCATATTAGTTGGATTGTTGCACAGCTGTAAGTTTACTAAATAATAGTCATCATATTAAAATAAAAACATTAAGATTTAATATTATACTTGTCGATGTACATACGTACGAAAATCTCAAGGCCCTGACTTAGGAAACAATATTATTTCTTGTACTTGTGTATAGATATATATATATATATATATACTAGGTGGGAGCAACGTATAAAGCACGTTTGTTTAATTTTATGAAATGATTATTTGTAAAAAATAATATATATTTTATAAAAATTATTGATGTCAATTAATAATTTAAGGCATATTGGAGAAAATAAAAAAATTAGTTCAAAATATCATATAATCCAATACATGTTTTTAACATCCATAATTTTAGCAAAGATGTATACGAAAAATTTAATAGAAGTCTAACACAAACGGTAGTTCAAAATATGTGTCGTTTGATGTTTGTATTATAATTTATCAATTTATGTCATCCTGTAGACAATTAATAAAGACAACATTAAAATTCTTATTTTGCTGTTGGCTGAGTCGATCAGGGACAACATAAAGTTAAAACATAATCTTTTTATAAAATTTGTGGTATAATATTTTCTATATATAGTATATATATAAATCCTATAATATATTTTAAAATTGTTGGTTGAATTTACTCTTTCTTGATTAGCTCAAGGACCACGGCCTTTGTCACGTGCCCACCATAGCAAGCTCACGTGTGGAATATGACTTAGCGGAAGCTACGTCCTACTACCATGGGAAAAAAATACTTTGACTAAATACACTTTTATTATATATTATATGAGATTTTTAAATTTGGAATACTCGATAATCTGAATTAATAAAACGTATAATACACATCTATTATACTTAAAGATTCGCGTCTTATGTATATAATACACGTGTATATGTTAAGAAGAAAGAGAAAAATATAATAACTAATATTTAATTACTTATTATTATATAAACTATTAAGTATTATAATTATTGTGATTAATAAATTATATAATAACATTGAATGTTATCTCTCTCAATATTTATGTCTTCATTTTATATGTTAAACCGTTAAAACAAACGGTGTTAACTTTAACGGAAAAACAAGAAAAACCGTTAAAATAAGATTTTCCGTTTCATACACACTTTTTATATATAGAAGATATGTCGTGTATGGTTATTTACTATTCTACATAATAAAAATTATATATTTATCATCCATTTTATTATCATTCTCGAGGCATCAAATTATTAACTTACAAGCTAATAAAACATAATAAATAATCTCCTATAATTAAATGACATCTTATAAAATAGTGAAATGATGATAAATAAAGAAACAGTTGGTAGCTTTAATCTATAATTAATTTAAAATAATTTTGTTTTCAAAGTCTAGATTAGATAGTTCTTTGTGTGATCCGATCATATTAGTAAGAAAGTGGAATGAATGATCAACAGTACTCGCATTGACCCTCCATGTCAAAGGACATCTCGTACGTACGTACTGCTGATGATCATGAAGTGAGTGGTCCTGATTATTTGTGTTAGATATGTCCGATGCTGAGATTTTCTAATCGTTGCGTAAACGTCCTTATTTTTGGTCCATTTTTCAGGTTGGATCGTGCCTGCAACAGAAATCTTCATATTATAATATATATGTATAGATATTTAGATATATGTTGTGATCGATGAGGGGGAATATTCTTATCAAGAGGTGGGGATAATTAGGATAATCCGACAAAGATAAAAGTAATTAAATTTAAGGGCATGCAGTTGAATGTTTATTAATTATATTAACCAATCAAAGGGTAGCTTAGAGATCTCAGCTTGTTACAATCTCAAACCAATTGACTGCCCTATTTTATTTCTATTTGATCTTTAATAATTCTTGCCTTTAGAAAGAACATGTTATGATAAAATAATACATATTTCTTTGTGAATGGGGATAAATTAATACATCTGGCTGCAAAAAGACTGATCTGTTTTATAAATTCAACATCCATCCAAAGCTGAATTTGCTTATCTCTGCATGATATGACAACAAACTGTATCTAGATCAGGGTCCAAACTACCTAGCACTCATAAGAAAATTCTTGTGGCATGTTACAAAGAGCTCGCATTGTATTGCTAGCTACATCCAGCAACTGCAGGTACTCGTCTGCACCATCAACTAGACACTGCCGATTCAAAATTAAGGGAAGTAAGAGCCATGCAAAACAATGTCTCTGTACAGTAGAGTGCTACTATAAAAATTAGCCATCAATGTAGATACCATTATTGCATGGATAAAGAATGATTCCTAAGTTCATGAAGGAAAGTAAACAACAACCTTTTATAACATTTAATTGAAAATAGCACCCTAGAATTTCCAAAAAACCATAGTAAGAATACCAGAAATTCTACTTGATAAGTATGAATACCAGAAACATCCAGTTGTACAACGTTATTCAGGAGCGGATTTTAAAATTTTAAGGCTAGGGTCATTTTTCTTTAGGTAAATGGCAATAATGCGTTCAATCAATTGAGAAAGGCAATCGGAAACCCTAGGGCGTTACTTAGAGAATGCATAGGTTCTACAATGATTTAAAGCTTCTTTAAAGCATCTTATGTTGCTGAAGTATGATTCACCTCCAAGCAATCTCAAATATTAAAAAAGATAGCATCTGAATTCTAAATGATCATCTTGACTAGGAAGGCAACAATCTTACCAACAAAGTTATGGTAAGATTCATTTCATTTTTAACAGAATGATACCGAACTCCATTATTTTAAATACTTGAAAAAAGGTTTCAAATCTAAATAATTAACCTTATCTGCTTCGGCCAATTTCTTGCAAATTCTGGCCTTCTGTTCATCTGATATGTCATCTGCCTCAACAACCACCTCAAGTAACTGGAAAAAAAGCATTCAATCATTTAATATTTATCTACCAACTGCAAATGTTAAAGAACCACGAACATAAGTAAAATTTGAAACCTGGTACAGCATCTGAGAGACCGGATATCCCTCTGCAACTATATCATTGACTTCCTTGTTTGCCACATCAAAGTTACCGCTTTTACAAGTTACAAGAAATGCCTTGACAATCTCTTGTGGGATGACCTAAGAATAAAGAGCTTAGGAGTTAGCACATGGAGGGGCTTCTAAAACTGGAGGAAAAAGTACTTGTATTTATGGAGAGTGCTTATATTTATCATCTGTTGCTGTTAAGTGTTAAGTTATAGTTCCAGCAAAACGAATAAAGAAAATGTTTGAATGATGATATGAAATTCCACTATCATATCAATAAAGCATAGAACTGATGGCACAATGCTGGAATCCAAGTGTGAAATTCGTGGATGAAACTTCCAACTTCTTGCACCCAGTCTCAAACATTCAGCATATTCATTGCAACTTCACAAGCTTGCATGCACAAGCACAACAATCTTTGATGTTAAGAAAAGTTTCTTATATACTTGACGACATGGATATAAAGGGTGGTTTTATTCAATAAAAGCCTGAAGAAGCCACAATTAAATCAGACAAACACATAGATGTATACACATGTTGCATCCATGCACCTATGTGCATGCACGTTTGTGTATGGGTCTTGATGCATGTTATGACAAACAAAGCCTTTTGAAACTTCATCATAACTTACCCCAGACACACTAATCAGATCCTTCGAAGAAATGGATGATCCAAATAATCGCGCAGCTGACTGAAATACGCCAAGACAGATTAGAAACTTAAGTCATTATCGAGAGGGACTAAATTTAAAAGCCCAAACACTACAGAATAAACAATTGAGAAATGCTCTTATGCATTCTAATCTGTCATCCCCAATCACACTAGGCGGCGTGGCACATTTCAAATGGGTGTCATTTAAGAAATTGATAGAAAAAAACCGCTTGAAATGGGACACACGTGTGGTTGTAAATGACAATACTTAAGATGAAGAGTAACATCGCTCAACATCAAGAAATTGTACAATTATACCGTATAGACATCCAACAGCCCTTAATCACAAGACAAAGATTTGTCTCCAAGCTCCAATGTCAGAGCTATTTTTATTTGACCTTTTTCATTGAAAATTCTACTAAAAAAAGCCCATGATCTCTCACAAAAGCATATCTAGTACTCCATTTATTAATTGCTATTTAAAGGCCCAAGATCCATGGAAAACAAAGCCACTTGAGAATTTAAGATTTTGATACTCCAGATTAATAACAGTAATTTGACTGGAAGACCTACTATTTAATCCTCTGTACAATGTCAACAATGACCAAAGATCAATGAAATGGAAAACCTATATTGAAAGTTCCTAATAGTCAACCCATCATCAATCAAATAAGTTTTTTCCAATTTTATCACGGATTTGCCAAATTGAATGTATGTTGAGCATTGAAGAAAATACTACCTAAATTGAAAACACAAAGGTTATTTGTCGCACCTGTATATCTGGCACTGCCAAGAAATTTGTTTTTGGCAAACCAGTATTTTAAGCTGAAGGTTTCAGAAAGGCATTGAAGGATTATCCACTCACGGGATGGGGGTGCTTCATTGGAGCAAGCATCAACATGTATGGACCAAACAAGTTTGGCAAGAATAGATTATTTTAGACACAGAGATGGCATCCGATTTCAGAACGAATGTTCTTTTGCATGAGCATAGAGATGAAGTTATAATATTCACATACTCTTTTTATGGGTGATAATAATTACATACTTAAACACACGACGGGAAAAATAAAAACCAGTTCTCACCTGCAAGTACGTAATAGCTCGACGAAGATCACCTTGTGAAATAGAGCTCAAGGTTGAAAGAGCCTAGACTTATGCATCATATTAATGAAGTTAGAAAACCTAACACCAAATCAATGAAGAAATCTACTCTGAAAACTATTTCAAAAGACAAATTCTGAGAAATTATGGCTAAACCTCAGCATCCAGATTGAGGCGTTCTTCTTTGCAAATATGCAATATTCGAGTGCTCATGATTTGTTCTGAAAGTGGTTTGAACCTGAACTTTGCACACCTTGAAGCAAGTGGTTCTATGATCCTACAGAAAATACAATCATCTTCATCATAAAGTATAAGGGTCTCAATTCAATCATTTGCATATCAGTGTGATACGAAAAGGTAAAGATTCACCATGAAAATTGAACAAAAGAAACTATGAAAAACATGAGAACTTTGTAAGTCTTACGACATATTGCAGCTCCACTCTGTTTGGCTGAGTTCAGCACTAAAATTATGGGTCTTTCCTAGGAACAGAACTATTAACAATCAAGATCATAAAATGCCAAAGATGAAATCACAAATGATGATAATATCAAAAAACAATGTGTGGGTCTATATTTTTCCTTTATTTAAGCCACCGACCTGATCCTTGCCTCATGTTCACAGTTAACTTAGGGGTTGTTTACCTCATCCGATCTCATCTCATCTTATCTCATCCTATCACATTTCAACATCCTAACACCATTTTTTTTTTTTGATAAGTAATAAGATATTTCATTGATAAAAAGGTAGGCATAGCCCAAGTACACTAGAGGTATACAAAAGCATACACCTTTTTAAGAACTAGAAACCGTTACAAGGAAATCATGAAAGCTAAGACCATTTAGATCTAACGCAATAGCCCACAAAAACAAAGTCTTTCAAAAAAAACTCCTAAATTCTTCCAAGGAACGTTCATGATCCTCAAAAAGTCTCTCATTCCGTTCACACCATATACACCAAAGAATACAAATAGGGGCCATTTTCCAAACAGCTGCAATCTGTGGTGTCCCAGTAATACCTCTCCAACATGCCAGGAGATCAACCACCCGGCCTGGCATCACCCATGCTATTCCCATCTTGCTGAAAAAATAGTTCCATATATCTCTAGCAAACTCACAATGTAGAAGTAGGTGATCCACCGTTTCCCCACTCTTTTGACACAAACAACACCAATCCGTTATTACCAGGCCCCTTCTTCTCAGATTATCATTAGTCAATATCTTGCCTAAGGCTGCTGTCCAAACAAAGAAGGCAGCCTTTGTGGGTGCTTTAGTCCTCCAAATGTTCTTCCAAGGGAAAGAATGTCCTTGTTGCCCAGTAGATAAGTCATAAAACGAGCGTACCTAAATTTTCCTTTCCTAGAGGGTCTCCATAATCATCACATCTTCAATTGTGGCAGCAACAGGAATGTTATACAGCAAGTTAAGAAAATCCACCAGAATATTCACTTCCCAGTCTGTCATCCCGATTAAGGCTGATATTCCACTCTTGTGAACCTTGGATAGTTACCCTCAAATCAGCCACCATGGCGTCTGGATCCCTTGCAATCTGAAAATAGCGGGATAAGCATCCAGTCAAGTGTGTCACCCACCCAAGTATCCTTCCAAAAGCGAATCCTTCTTCCATCCCCCAGGCCCAACCGAGTATTACTAACAAAAAAATCCCATCCTTTCCTTATGAACTTCCACAACCCCACTCCATAGGACCCCCTTCCCTCTTTTGAACACCAACCCCCCATTTCACAACCATATTTCAAGTCTATCACCCCTTTCCATAAAGCTCCCCTCTCATAATTATAGCGCCATAGCCATTTACCTAGTAAAGACCTGTTTAGAAGCCTCACATTCCTGACCCCCAGTCCGCCATCTCCCCTAGGATTGCACACCTTGTCCAAATCCACTAGATGAAACTTAAACTCACCTCCTATTCCACTCCATAAAAAGTCACGTTGAAGTTTCTCCATTCTACATGCAATGCTAGCAAGGAGAGGGAATAAAGACAAATAATAAGTGGGAAGATTTGAAAAAGTGCTCTTAATAAGAGTGAGCCTCCCCCCTTTGGATAAGTACAACCTTTTCCAACCAGCCAACCTACGCTCAAATTTTTCCAAAACCCCCTCCCAAATGGACTTAGCTTTAAAAGAAGCCCCCAGTGGGAGACCAAGATACTTCAACGGCAAGGAAGAGACCATGCATCCCAATATGTCAGCCAATCTGCTTATGTTACTTACTTCCCCTACTGCGACCATTTCTGTCTTGGCAAGATTAATCTTCAATCCGGAAATAGCTTCAAAGCAAAGTAAGATGGCCTTCAGTGATTGAATATGTCCTGCATTTGCCTCACACAACAGCAAGGTATCATCTGCAAATAAGAGGTGAGAAATAGTGGTTTGGCCAAGTGAATCTCCCACCGCAAAGCCAGAAAAAAATCCTCCTCCTACTGCCGCCGTCACCATTCTACTAAGAGCCTCCATTACTAATACAAATAAGAGTGGTGATAATGGATTTCCTTGTCGTAGTCCTCGTGAACTGTTAAAGAAGCCCACCGGATCTCCATTTACCAGGACTGAGAAACGTGCCGTTGACACACAATGCCTTATCCACTTCCTCCATCTTTCCCCAAACCCGCATCTACTCAACATGTACAACAAAAAATCTCAGTTGACATGATCGTATGCCTTCTCCATATCTAGCTTACAAAGAATACCTGGAATTCCGGACCTGATTCTGCTATCCAAACATTCATTGGCAATAAGAACCGAATCTAATATTTGTCTCCCCCTTATAAAGGCATTTTGCGATTTAGATATAATCTTTTCCATTACCATGCTCATTCTATTTGCCAACACCTTCGACAATAACTTATAAACAATGCCTACAAGACTAATCGGTCTGAAATCTTGTACCTCCATTGCACCAGCCTTTTTAGGGACTAAGGCAATGAAGGTGGCATTTAGGCTTTTTTCAAATTTGCCATGAGTGAAAAATTCCTGAAAAACCAGCATAACATCTTCTCTCACCACTTCCCAACAAGTTTGAAAAAAAGCCATATTGAAACCATCCGAGCCTGGAGCTTTATCTTTATTCATTTTTCTGAGAACATTATATACCTCTCCCTCTTCAAAAGGTCTCTCCAACCACACCTTACTAACTTGGTCAATACTCTCAAAAGTTAGACCATCCACCTTAGGTCTCCATATAAGAGGTTCTGATAATAAGTTTTCAAAATGCCCAGCCACATATTCCTTCATTTCCGCCTGATCTGACGAAACAATACCATCAATATTTAGAGACTCAATAGTATTGGACCTCCTATGTGCATTAGCTATGCGATGAAAGAACTTAGTACATTTATCCCCCTCCTGTAGCCATAAAGCTCTTGACTTTTGCCTCCATGAAATCTCCTCCATTAAGGTCAATCTTTCCAGTTCAGTTACTACTTGCACTTTCCGGTTGTTGTCTTCTTCTGCTGCCTCTAAACTTTGTAATTCTTGAAATAAGCAATTTTTCTGTTTAGTTATATCACCAAACTCCTACTCATTCCAAGTCTTCAAATCCTTCTTCAAAGCTTTCAATTTTCCGGCCAACACCTTACTCGGAGTACCTTCAAATCCATAAGAATTCCACCAATTTCTAACCAAATCCACAAACCCCTCCTTTTTAGCCACATATTTTCAAATTTAAAAGGCCTCCTACCCCCTTGCACGCCACCCCCATCTAACAAAACAGGAAAGTGATCAGAACATAACCTTTGGAGCCTCTTCTGGTTCAGATTTGGAAATTGCAGCTCCCACGAGGGTGAAATAAGAAACCTGTCTAGTCTTGACCAAGTATGATTATTAGACCAAGTGTACTCCCCTCCCACTAGCGGAATGTCCATAAGGCCTAACTCAAAGATAAAGTCCGAGAACTCCACCATTGCTGTATTTTGTCGTCCCCCCCTGATCTTTAGCTAGAAAATCTTGTTACATTAAAATCCCCACCAATGCACCATGGAACCTCCCACCAAGAACAAAGTCCAGCCAGCTCATCCCACAGCCTTCTCCTCTCACTATCTAAGTTAGGCCCATAAACCCCAGCAAAGGCCCATAAGAACCCATCTTCTGAATTTTTGAAGGAGCACCCCACCGAGTACTCCCCCATAAACTCATCGATACACTCCACAACCCTCTTATCCCACATAACCAAAATACACTCCACAACACTCCTGCCTAATTAGGAGTGGTAATATGTTACACGACTTGTTAATTCAACACGAACATAATACGATAATAACGTGCTAGAGTTAAGTCTTAACGGATTGACCCGTTAAGACACGATTGCTTAACAGCTTGATAATAGGTCAACCCGTTATGACACGTTAAGAAAGTTAAAATTACAATTATACCCTTATACTTCAATATTTTTATTGTTTGAATTGTAAATTTGGACTTGTAGTTAGTTTTATAATTTTTATAAATATTGTGATTTTAACATTTAGATAAAATTGTACTAAATTTAATCAGGTCAAATGGATTAATTTCAGGCTTATTCAACTATTTATATAAATATTTTGAAACAGATCGTATTGTGTCATGTTAATTTATTTTGTAATATTCACTAATAGGTCAAAACGGGTTGAAACAACACGACCCGTTATATTAATAGGTCGTGTTAGGGTTCGAGATTTTGACACGATAAGTTTAACGGGTCGAGTTAGGGTTGACCTATATAATATAATATAAATGATTTGACACCTTAGCCCAAACGCATCCCATTTTTCAAGCTCCCCAAAACGCCCCATATCACTTTCCAGCTGTCCAAACCAAGTTTTCTTCGTGCGCTAGTGTGTGCGCAAACTCACCTATACACAGAAGTACGTAGATGTTTCTACACTCCATTCCCACGCACTTGTAAGGAGTGTATCACGCCCTTCTATAATGGTAACAACTTAGTAGGGTGTAAAAAAAAACTGGTGAACCGGACTGGACCGAACTAAACCAGTAGGATTGGTCGGGTCCCGAGTTTGGTTCGGTCCAGTACCAATTTTATTTTTCTTAAAACCTATCAAAATTAGTTCGGTTTCAATTTTGTTTTTAAAATCGGACTGTACCAAACCAGTTCATCTATATTCTAATTTTTTCTATTGTATATAATTTTTATAGATAATTATATATAAAATAGTTTTGTATTATATAATAAATTACTAATTAATATAATATTAAATTTTAAAATATTATATCATTTTGTTTATTGTATTAATAGTTATATTAATACTATATCACTATATATTATAATATATCACTATATTATATATTATCACTATAGTATTATATACTATATTATATAAAATATAATACATAAAAATAAAAAAACTAAACTGAAAATCGGTGAAATTGAAATACCGATTCAAAAGAGTAATTATTATGTAATTGATTTTAAAAAATATAAAATTAATATATATCAATTCGATTATAAATTTTGTCTAAAATTGAATCGGACGAGATGGATTACACCTTACAACTTACAACAAGGTGAGGGCAATCGTGATATTTAGAAATATCCAGGGGCACTTTTGATATTTAACCCAAAATTGGCAACTTTTTGTTGTGTTTAGGGCTAAAGCTTAGGAGCAGACTACAGAGTGGGGAAGAGAGTGCGCAGCCATGGCGAGCTACGACCTGACCCCGCGGATTGCGCCGAACCTGGACCGTCACTTGGTCTTCCCACTCCTGGAGTTTCTGCAGGAGCGTCATCTCTACGAGGATGAGCAGATCCTGAAATCGAAGATAGAGCTCCTCAACAGGACCAACATGGTCGACTACGCCATGGATATCCACAAGAGCCTCTACCACACCGAAGACGTTCCCCAAGGTCTTCCTTCCCCCCCGCGTTTTGTTTTGGTACTTAATTGTATCTATATATTTGCCGTCTGATTTTTGGGGCTTTGATGTGTGTTTGATTGTAATTTATAGATATGGTGGAGAGAAGGGTGGAGGTTGTGGCTAGGCTCAAGGCTCTGGAGGAGGCGGCAGCGCCTCTTGTGGCGTTTTTGCAGAACCCGAGTGCCGTGCAGGAGCTCAGGGCTGACAAGCTGTACAATCTTCAAATGCTCAACGAGCGATACCAGGTTTAATTAAATTATAAACTTTGATTTTTTAAAGATATTTGTGCCGCGTTAGTGTTTATTGTATTTGTGCGTGTTCTTTTAAAAATAAATTTCTAAGATTTGATTATGGGTTTCTGGAATTAATCAACCGAGTGATGTTCGTATTAGCATTGGCTTTGATGGAGTATTTGGTTATATGTGGTAGGGTATTAGTATTTTTTTTTTCTTTTAAAATTCTTAGTCTCATATGCAAAATGCAATTAAATGTGTTTCGAATTCTTGTGAAAATGACCACAGATCATGTTTCACATATACGTGTGGTTCAGGTGAATATTTTTTGGTAGTTCTTGTACATCTTCTATTGTACTTAAAAAAACATGAGCTTTGTTAACAGAAGATTTTCCAGTTGTGTAATCTGTAATCTAATCTATCGTTTTTTTATCCAAATATTAATAGCACATAATTCCCTAGGAATTGTGAGCTGTTCTCGATTTTATCATTTCTGTAGGAAAATCTTGTTGATCTTTTAGATGTGTTGCTGGTGCCACTTATGTTAAGTTCGGAGCCTAAAATTGAGAATTTTCTCTTCTTCTTGAATTTGAAATCATAAATGATGATCCTGTTTTACCAGATAGGAACAGAACAGATAGAGGCGCTATATCAGTATGCCAAATTTCAGTTTGAATGTGGAAACTACTCTGGGGCTGCTGACTATCTCTATCAGTATAGGGCCTTATGCACAAATAACGAAAGGAGTCTGAGTGCATTGTGGGGAAAGCTTGCAGCTGAGATTCTGATGCAAAATTGGGACATTGCTCTTGAAGAGCTCAATCGGTTGAAAGAAATTATTGACTCAAAGGTTATTTCTTTTTTTCTTTTTCATGCGTCACTTGTTCCTGGTATGCACTTGGGTTTTTGTTATGTTTCAGTTTAAGTTAAGTTTAGCATTGGTGACTTTGTTGCAGAGTTTTTCTTCACCAATGAATCAGGTGCAAAGTAGAATATGGTTAATGCACTGGAGCCTCTTCATCTTTTTCAATCATGACAATGGACGGACACAGATCATTGACTTGTTTAACCAGGATAAGTATGCCTTCTGAAATCTTCTATTTCTGTTTTATTTACTTAAGACTGTTTCTGAAAAGTCACAAGCTCTATGTACCTCAGTCTGATTTTGTTAAATACATTGCTCTCTTAATCCTCCACAATTTTTAACTCTTGAGGATTGTTTATAAACTCATCTTCAATAGCAATTTAATTTATTTCAATCATAGCTTTAACTGTGTAATTGCTATTATTTAACTTATAAAAAAAAACTGTGTAATTGCTATTGTTTACTTGTTACTTCCATTTTTTTGTAATTTGCTATTGGTAAAGCAAGATTGTCATTTTCTGTTGGTCTTATTTTTCTCCAGTCTTTCATCTAGTTTTGTTGGTTCTTGCTTATCAGATAACTTGACACAACGGTGAAAAAAAATATAGTAGCTTTGTGTGTGCCCACATGCACACACATATTGCACTTTTATTTTGCCTTTTGATGATGAAATTGTGATATTTGATATTGTAAATCCTCGTAGTACATAAATAGTGCAAATTAAGCGTAAGAGTATGGTCATTGTGCTTTTAATAAAATTGAAAAAAAGAATAATAATAGCGTCTGAACAGTATGGAATTTGAGTCTTTAGACCTCTATAAGTACTTTGCTCCTTGTCTTCTAATGTGGCTTGGCACTCTCGTGTAGAGAACCAGCAGCAATGATATATCACCTATGATGTTACATGGTGGGTCAAGGATAATAATGCTTAATTGGAGTGGCAATTATGCCACATATACAATTTCCATGGTTAAAAACACTTGTTTTTCATTTGAGGCTCAGATGCTGTTCAGTCCATTGTATATTTGGCAAGTTTTTAAGTTGTATATCTGCAAAATTTAGTTTTTATGATCAATCCCAATCTAAAAATATGAAATGTTTGTGTCAGGTATCTTAACGCAATTCAAACAAGTGCTCCCCATCTTTTACGTTACTTAGCCACTGCATTTATTGTGAACAAAAGGAGACGACCTCAATTCAAAGATTTTATAAAGGTTATTCAGCAAGAGCAGCACTCTTACAAAGATCCTATTACAGAGTTTTTAGCATGTGTGTATGTCAACTATGACTTTGACGGTGCAAAAAAGAAGATGAATGAGTGTGAAGAAGTAAGTTTCACACACACACACACACACACACATATTTATATTTCATAAACCACACTCTTTTCTATACCTATGGTGGTTGTTCACCACAATACTCTTTTTATACAAAAGGTGAGAGGCACCTGATAAAACGTTTGTGGACAAAACATTTGCAAGAACAGCATTACTCTAGTAGTAATAACAAGAATAACATCACACTTTCCTTTCATTAAATGGCATCACTTGGTTGGATGTTAGTTATAGCTTTGGTCTTAAAATATGCAGACTTATTATCGCAATGTAGGTAATATTGAATGATCCCTTCCTTGGCAAACGAGTTGAAGAAGGCAACTTTTCTACTGTACCACTGAGAGATGAGTTTCTTGAGAATGCCCGCCTATTTATCTTTGAGACCTATTGCCGTATACATCAGCGCATTGACATGGGGTATGTATCTGCTTTTCAATTGTGTATTTTGTAGCTTTATACGTGGAAATATGAGTTTTTAACATATTAAAAACTTGTTAGTTGCTTTTTGGGGAAGGATTTGAAATATATTCCATTTTTATTTCATAGCATTGCATATTCTTTCAATCTCGCATCTCTTTCTTTTTTATTAGAATTTAGAGCCTTATTATTTCTTCCTTTTTTGGGATAGATTATGCCATCATATTGTATCGGAAGGGAAGTAGGTGCAAATTATTTAAAACGAGCTTCTGGCCCCCTTCCTCCCTAGAAGAGAGCACTGGCTTACTTTATAAAGATGCTTGTGATTCTCACTTTTCTGTCATTTTGTGGGATTACTTAATTTGTTATTAAGAGAGTTTTAAATTGGATATGAGTTGCGCTTTGTGGCAGAGTGCTTGCGGAGAAATTGAATTTGAATTATGAGGAGGCTGAGAGATGGATTGTGAATCTTATCCGGAGCTCAAAACTCGATGCTAAGATTGACTCTCAGTCAGGAACTGTGATCATGGAACCCAATCTTCCCAACGTGTAAGTGAAGATATCTTGAATACCCTTTGTGTCCTTACCCTCCTCACTATTTTCCTAACCTGCTTCCTAAAATGTTCACTTTCCAGGTACGAGCAGCTAATAGACCACACCAAGGCACTCTCAGGACGTACTTACAAGTTGGTCAGTCAACTTCTGGAACAAACACAGGCACAGGTTGCGCGTTAAGTTTTGTGGTGAAGTTTCTAGGAAGTTATTCATTCACATTTCCATATCATTCGAAATTTTGTTTCTTTTGGGCTGAGTGAAAGATTCAAATTTGTGCAATTCCAGTGAGTAATTTCAATTCCCAGAATTAGAGACTAGAAATGATGCAATTATGGCAAGAAATATTAGATCGAAAGAGCTCTCTCTCACTCTCTCTCTAGTCTTAACATATATGCCTGTTGATCGTCTCGACGATTTTCTACCAAACGTCAATTCCCCAAATCTGAGGCAAAAGGGTATACATTACAGAAAACCAAAGCTTAGATCACCAATGTTGATACTTGTTACTCCTCATTTTCATTGATATCATCTTTTCCCAATATGGATGGGAGAAATGAGAAAACCACCAAACTTCACAAAACCAACTCAAATTATTACAAGACAAGCAACAGATGCACTGCTGTAAGGTAATAACAATTAGCATGCATCTTCTATAAATAGCTATAAAAAGCCATTTGTAAGAACAATACAAAAATTACAATTCAATATGGACTCCATTGTTTCTATCAAAATCGAGGTATGCTAAATAACTTCATCTCTCCTTCATAATTAGCATTCGTTGAAGGGCTGAGATGCTGTGTCAGGGAATTGTCTTTACAAGTGGCAAATTGTATGCATGAACATTTCCTGCGTATCAGGATCAAAACTATCCCTGCTTCCGTGTTGAACCTTCCACTCTTTATGTATGGAATCTTCGTAATCAAAATGCAATATGCACATACACTACCATTCTTAAGCCAATGGTCGGTCACTTCCAACAAAATGTATTACTTGGCTGCTAAATACCTGAAGCTGGGCTAGATCAGTACCCAGTAATGTCCAAAGATCCTTTGTGGAACTAGGACTGCTATAATCTGCCATGCTCTTGTACCATGACCCAGTCACTGAAACCTTCCAGTGTGTTCTTACCATTGAGAATGTGAGTTTCCATGCGTCTTCAATTCTCCCACCAGTTTCCTCTGTTAGTACTACTTCCAAATGGAGAGCTGTAAACATTTGAAGTTCTTCTATAACCCTCACTTCTGTGGCTTTCTTTTCGGGCTTTCCTCCTATCCTCTTCGAGATCATATTCTGAGCGCTGTTCACAGAATTGTCAATCAAAGTAAAGAAGTTGCTGAAATATGAAAATAAAAATAAGATAATAATATGCAAAGACAAGTGACGCTATATCTCGTCTATAATGCAGTGCATCATCACCATAGGCCTAATAAATTTACCAACGTCCACAAAGTAAGTTAAAAAACAACATAGATTTTGTTGTCATAATCACATTGATCAAATAATTTTGCTCCTTCGGACTAGAAAGCTTTCCCCATCCCTATGCTACAAAATTTATTGCGCTCAAGCCCCAAGGTAGCTTCTATTGAGTTATAATCAGTCAGATTAATGTCTTTCCTTAACGTGAGCACTTGCGCGCGCGCACACAAGCCAAGGAAAACAAGGTTGGAATCACTAGTGCTGAACAGAAACAATGCTGGAAATGCAATCAACCACAAAAAAGTTCTTAAGATTTGGTTATCCTGTGGGCAGCAAACCTTGGTGGGATCTGAAAGTACTGCATATGCCTCTCCAATCGTTTTAAAAAGCCTATCAGCATCCTTGTGAACCTCCTGGGAGATTTCCTTCCAGAGTCGCCCTTCATCTCCACTTTCACTTCTTGCCAGGAACTGGCCAGCCTACAACCCACCAAAAATATTAAACGAAGGATTAAAAGAAAATTCCTAAGATGAGTGAAAACCATGTATTTCACATAATGATTAAACTAATATTTAGGGATAAAGAAAGCTTTAAACCTTGTCTGGGTGATGTCTGAGAGCTGCCTTACGATATGCCTTCTTGATATCAGATGCTGGGTCAGATGGTTTGATTCCCCTGTAATTTAGGGTTTTACATAGTAAATAACAAAAACTTGAAATAGACAGTAATACAAGCCACAGAAGAAGAGCTTCACAACGCCAAAATATCAATACTTCATATATTATTAAATACATCTAGCAATTGTGGTCTGAGCTAATTCCACTAAAGAAGTAAACACAAGACAACCAAAAAATTGGGTAAAATGAGGGATTGTTGTCACATGATTATAATTTATCACTCATCAGTGTCTTGCCAAAGATGACCCCCCCCCCCCCTCTCAACCAAAAAAGAAAAAGAAGAAATCGAAGAAGAGGCAAAAGAAAAGAAATGCCCATTTGCTCTTCAATCTAATGCACAGCATCATTTGGAATTTTGGCTTTATTGTATAACAACCATCATATGCTTCAACACTAAATAGATTAGGCAGAACTGAAAATACCAAGTTCTGAACGCTCCAATCAAAGTGAAAAACTTACAAAATCAGGTAGAAATCCAAGGGAATTCCCCCTTTAGCCTTTTCTTCCATCAAAGGCAGATGCTTTTGAGCTTGCCTTAATTCTTTCACACTGCTAGTGGATCTATCTGGTGTGCCAGATTGTTTGGCTTTCTTATCAAAACAATTTTCAAGAATTGATACAAGTCTCTGAAGGTCACTAGCTGCTTGTTTGTAATCTCTGATCATCTCATGCAGCGTGGCTCTTCTACGAACAGCCTGCATCACAACAGGAGCTCAGGAACAAAGCTTGGTATGCTTTGGTTTGCTATTTACAATTAGAGAAAAAAAGGTTCTTTTTCAGAAGTTCTTTCAATCTTTACCGGCCAATAAAAGAAAAAACAAGCAGTCGTACTGTTTTCACATCATTAGAGAAAGTATTCAAAACAAAAATAAGTCGTACATGTGCATAGAATCCACTACATATTAGCTCAAAGGCACACCTTAGCATAATTTCCATCGAGGGCAACGGCAAGACTACAATCTGCGATAGCATCAGCAGTTTGGCCCAAAGCTTGGTATGCTGCAGCACGATTACAAAGACAGATTGCTGCAAAAGGACGTGATTTGACATTGCTAGATAAAGCAATCGTGTAGTGCTCTATTGCCTCAGTATACTTTCTGGTTTGAAATGCTTCATTCCCTGCTCTCTGTTCATTACGAGAATTGTGAAAAAATGAATGGATAAATTCAATAACAACAATGCAAATTCAATTTAAAAATTCATTAACATGTTCGCAAGATACATCTACCAACAACAAGTGCTGGGTATATCAAGAGTCGCGTCAAACAAAAAGTAAGATACCGATCCTTTAAATCCCACATATCCATATGATACATAAAAGCATGAACTGCATAATGCAAAAGTTGATTGAACAAAAGATCCTTAATGATGCTAAGCCTAATATTTAAATGAGAGTATCATTGGATTTTTTTATTTATTTATTTATAAGGAGTAATATTTCACTAAAAATCGCAATCAAAGCACATGAGATGGGAATAATACAATTAAGTACATGATTGCTCAGGAAGTGCAATCAAAGTACATGAGATGTGGAACCTATTGTTATAGGAACTTAAGCATGAAGGTCACTCTAGCCAATTCATATTTTTTTTAAACGAAATATATTAACGACATCAAATTACTAGGCTAGATTGACCCACTTTATCCCCTAAACAAAAAAAGTTAGTAACCTATGATGGCGATCATACAATTAAAAAGGAAAAGCAATAATTGGAATCACAAGATTAATTAATTTGGCCCACTCTATTGCCTTATTCTGAATAACGCAAAATAAGGTGAATTTTCTACTAATAATATTAAAACTAAAATATGCAAGTTTTCCCCTAAATGCAAAACCGAACAAAACCAGACCAAATCTGATGGACTAAGTTAGCAGGAAAGCAGAAAACTCATAGCAAATTTTCTGAACAGCAACTATTATTTTAGTGTATGGGTTAGAGTTTTCTAGAAAGAGAATTCTTGGAATTCTGGTATAAAAAATACGCATCACAACCAGGGAGAAGAGGCATCCATGTATGATTCCCCACAAACCAATAAATAATGTGGGCTTCAACATATGCTTAGTAAACCCTATGGAGAAAAGACAAGGGGTCAGTGAGGCATACCTTGTGGCGTAAAAGTTCACGTATGGTTACAGCTAATGCTGTGGACAATTCCAAATTCTTCTTTATGTACCTACATAGTTAAATATGCGTCAGAAACCTCAAAGCCAGTAGAAGAAAGAAATATACTGATTAAACTTGAAAAATGGAAAAATAATCTCTGTTTCATAAAGATTGTGTATTACCCGTCTCTATTAGATTCCGCTTGTTCCAGCTTCTGAATTAGCTCAAGGGCTGCCTCAAGCCTTCCCAAATGAAAGTAGCACTTGGGTATCAAGCACCACCTCCACAGCCTAACAGTTGAGTAAACTTCACACCCATAACCCTCCACATTTTCTACAGTACTCAGAGAGGCACAATTCTTTTCAGCAAAAGAAAGACTCTGCTCACAAAGCTGAATTGCCTCTTCATACTTGTACAACTGCAACATGCCACAAAATAACATAGCTGAGGTTGAGACCATGACCTGAGGCTTCTACATAATACGCATACACAAACGTTCTACTTGAAGTAATGAATTAACATGAGAGTAGAGAGTCATCACAGACCATATACAGAGCCTCTGCTTTCATTTCAAGTAATTTTTCCGAGTATAAACTAATAGACAAGGCCTCGGCGATTATTTCTAAAGCAATAAGAGTAGCATCAGAGGTTCTCTGTTCCAAAAGCTTGGCAGCACGATTTGTATTCTCAGCCACTTTCTGGTACAAACAAAAGCCACATAATTAGTCAGCGCAAGATTATTATCCACAGAATTTAAAAAAAAAAAAAGATCCTTGCCAAAGAGAAACATATGTCAGGGAAAAAAAGACTACCATAGGATTAGCAGTTTCTGAGAGGAAGCATTATAGCATAATAATGTAATCAAATAACCATAAAGACCCTCCCCTCATGTATTTTTGCCCTCCAACCCCATAAGACCCTCTTACTTCTTGAGAGCACCATTTGCCCCACATACTATCATAATTGACTTTCACTTGAGTGCCATATGCCTCTTTTCCACGGCAAACTACTGACAAACTTAAGAAGCAAAACCAAAGCACATCTTGTAAAAACATTGTGACAGGTTGATCTGAAGAAAATTGTAAACTGCTGGATTCGAAAAATATCCACGTTCTATTTCCATCCCGATGATTTCATTCAATTAAAAATGTTATGCGATAATAAAATACCAGATATTATAAAATTGTGGGGGTTGGGAGGATTTCTCTAAACTACATTTATAAAACTACGTTTTGTATAAAGGTTAGTTATTCAGACACTCAATAGATCTTAAGCCCACGAGCTTACCCTCCACCTTGTTCTTGTGAGGGATATTCCATTTGAACTTGAGTTTATTGGTACTGAATATATATATATTTATATAATTATATAAACTTACCAAAACCAGTATTACAGGACCGATAAAAAAAAAGGATAAAAAAACCAGTATTACAGGAACGTGACATCAGCACTATCAATATAACATAAAATAAATGCAGTACCTGAGCCTTTTGAAGGCCATCAGCAGCCTCTAGTATGACTTTCCGATCCAAGCAAACACCACCCCCTGATTCTAAGCACTTATTAAAACACCACAGAGCATCATCCACTTCCCCAAGGACAAGGTGGCAACTATGGAGGAAAAAAAAACAAATGTTACAGATATATACAATGCTTACTTATAAAATTAATAAGGCAGTAAGCTTTACAAAAATTCATCCCTTACTTCTGTCCCTCTAAAGTTTCCAAATTTCTATTTTGTCATATGTAGCTAGTTTCATTAGTGGTGGCAAAAGAGTCATCCACGGTTCAAACAAGATCCAAATTTTGACTCATTATAACTAAAATTGTTAACTTAACCACCTAAAACTTCAGTATAACTATGGCTAAAAACTCACCAAATTTAGTCTTTGTTAATTTTCCCTACAGAAAATTTTGGTATGGCATATCATTCAGTTCAAGTAAGTTCTTTTGCTCATAATAATGTATTCTGTTGCACGAATCAAGGGCTAGTTGAAATCATATTGTACACATAATTTGAAATCATATAAAAAGAAGTCTTACTTTGCAGCTCTCATTTGAACTTTGAGAAAGTTGGGATCTAAAGTGATAGCCATCACACAGTCCCCCAAAGCTTCCCTTATTCTTCCAAGAAACATCCTTGTAGCTGCACGGTTGCTATAGCACAGCAAGAGAGGCCTAAGACAACATCCCAATCTTTCACTAGAAGGGACAGAAACTATCCCTTGGGTGTATAAATCCTCAGCTTTAGACAGCTCCTGATCCTTATAAGCTTGGTTTCCCCTATGCAAAAGTAATACTTTTGACACTTGAATAACAATGTATATTCTACAGACTAAGTTATTATGGTACATAGGCTGGTTAGTTATTACGATAAAAGAAGAACCTGATTCGCAGCTGATCACATGTTTCTTGAATGGCAGCAGAGAAAGATACATCCCCTTGCAGCTGTTCATGTGCTTCAGATTTATCCACTGCATCCAAATGCGAAGAACTTGCAGATGAATCATGACCAACTTTCCCCCTACTTTTCTTTCTTTGCTGACGCCTTGTTGCAGATAAACTACCTTGTGCATAGGATGACGCAGAAAATGTAAAAAACCTCTCCTGCTCTTCCAAGCGTGATGCAGAATAGAACTGCGTTCTGCAATTGTTTTCTTGCCTCTCTGTGTTTGAGCTCATACCAGTTCTACCTTCATTGTGACCACAAAATTTCTCCTCATGCTGCTCTCTAGATTTCTGCTCACTCGTCTTATTGATATCTGATCCTTCTGCAGTAGCCAAATCTTCATCTTTCGAGTCGTTAGGAACTGTTGAACGCAGACCAGAGGACGCCAAATCATTATCTACACAGGAGAACTCTGGTGAAGTAACAGAAGCTTCTCTTAAATATGGGTCAGCTATACTGGTTTCTTGGAAGGTAGAAAAACCCATGGGTGAGTAACAACCAGGTGAGTTCGTGTTTTTGGAACTGATTTCATGTGGCACGTGATCTTGCGCGGGTTTTTGTTTATATGAGGAAGATGGCTTTACGTTTCCCCCCGTTTTGTTTGATCTTTTGTCCTTCATAGACCTTCTCTTCACTAAGGATTCCATTTTCTTGTTTATTTCAGGAAATAGATTTCCTTCAAAGCGGGAAGGATTCCATTTTGGTTCGTTGAAGGTTGTAAAGGACACCCTTGAGCCATCTGGAATGCTTGTAAAACAATTTCCATCCTTAGTTCCAAGTCCACCAATGAAATGTATTTCAGAAGCACTACCAATTGGTTGATAGTCATGACCATTCGATGAAAATGAAGATGGTGCAGCAAATGCAACCCGTTGTATATCATCATTTGCTTGACCTCGATGAAATTGGCCCGCATCCAAATCCTTACCGAGACCTACCGACCTTGTGTCAAAAGAACCATAAGCCTTTTCACTTCTTCCAAACATGAAAGACGCCCCAGAATTGGTGCACGAGTTCTTATTCACATCTCCAATCTTTTCAGTACCGTCAACATCCTCAGAATCATCAATTTTCATTTTAATCAATTCATCCGGAAGGTTAAGTAAGGCACTTGTACTGGAAGCATTTGCCACATTACTACTACCTCCAGAGATAGATTTCCCCTTCCCTTGGCCATCAGAACTCAAACCACTGATCTGAGCCTTAACGCTATCGCAATTGTCAAAATGTTCATTATTCAGCTGCATCTCACCTGGGCACTTTGAGGCTCTGCATTCCTTGAAACTGTAATCTTTCTTACTGCCACTTCCAAATACAAAAACTCGAGGATCAAATTTTTCATTCGAGCTCCCATTTACATCAGTATCGAAATGTTTAGCAGTAGCTTTCGTTTTATGGGACTCTGCTCCACTCTCCATTTTCACCTTCCCCCTCTCCCTGGTCCTCAATTTCCCAAACGTTTCACCTGACTCTCTCTTTTCCGAGTTCTTTGACACCGAATTAAACCAACTACTGCCAAACACGAAATCCAGATCATCATACTTTCGAAACTCAACTTCATTCCTATATTTCAAAATCCCATTATTTTCAGAATCCAATATACTCACTTTTTTAATACATTCTCTCTTTTCCGAGGTTGAAATTGACGGAGTAGCACGCTGACCAGCAAATTTATTAGTCAATGTTTCAGTCTCCCTGTTCATTTTATCCCCGTCGGAATCCACCTTCTCCAAATTCCCACCGGACTCTCCCTTCTCCGGATTCAACTTTGATGGCGTATCACTCTGACTATTACCAAATGCAAAACCAACATTATCATGCTTTCCACCCTCAGTTTCAGTCTGTAACTTCGTTTTTCCAATACCTTCAGAACCCAATTTATTTACACATTCCCCACATTCTCTCTTTTCCGCGTCCGAATCATAAGTCACATTAATCCAATCAGCCTCAAACAATAAACAAACATCGTGATGCTTCCGACGCTCTAATTCAGGCTTTGCTTCTACATTCCCCTTATCACCAACCATTGATTTTCTAGCATTTTCACCGGACAGTTTCTTTCTGTCGTATGAGTTCGATTTAAAACCACTCTGTTTAGCGCCAAACGCAAAACCTACATTCTCAATCTTCCCAAGTTGCATTCCATTCAGAACTTTCACCTTCCTCACGTCCTCACCACCCAAATTTCCCACACTTTCACTGATCCCTCTCACATCGGACCCCAATTCTGAATTGAAAACACTTGGATTAGCACCAAACACAAAATCCACGCTCTCAGGTTTCACAGACTTAATATCACCATTCGAAAAGCTAAAACCCTGACAGGCACCAGTATCATTAATGACCCAGTTGGAGCTCTTCGATATCCCGTTCAATGTGCCAGCCCCATTGCCCACTCGACCGGAATCAAACCCAAAAGAATTATAAATCGAACCGCCCTCGTTCGACACCGCCCTCGACCTCGACTGCTGATTTCCCAGCTGCTTCCTCACCTTAACGAGCCTTGGTCGTGCTCGCGAGCCTGCCCGCGTAATATTTAAAGCAAAAGGAGCACCGCGATCGCAATCGGCTGCAGCCCTGAAACTCGATGAGATCGAATTCTGCCGATTGTCCGAGTAATCGCCCGAGTAATTTGAATCGAAATTGAAAGAATGATTGGAGTCGGGATTTTGGGAAGCGGAGGAGGAGTGTGTGGACTGTGCTGCGGAGGAAATCGGAGGCCGGACATCCACTGCCGCATGAGACATTGTCCGGCGACGATCGAGCGGTGAAATTATGGTTTTCGACTTCAGGAAATATTTGTTTATTTGGAGGTACAGAGGAAACAGGAAAGCAAAAAAATGGATGGAATGGAGAGTTTAATTGGATTGGAAGCAACGGAGAGGGAGAGAGAGAAGAAAAGAGAATGTGAGGGTTGGGAGGTGGGGGAGTGAAGAGGTTGGGTCAGAGTCAGTGGGGGCCGGGAGCGGGTGTAGTTTTACGTCGGTTCGTTTCCTCCATCGTTTCCCTCGTGCACCTGCGCTTTGCCCCACAGGAAATAAACCACTGAATTTGAATCTGCTGATGTGGCGGTATTTTGCGTAAAGATTTTTTGTTAAGTTATTACGGATAGGATAATGCTTTGGCGACAGAGGTGGCCACCGATGTAATTTTTTATTTATTTAATGATTAAAAAATATTTTTAAATGATATTATAAATTTTTTTAAAAAAATATTTCAAAATATAAAAAGAAATATATAAAAAAATCATTTTGCATGTTGGGTAACCTTTATTTGTAAGTGTAACCGGCTCCTTATGGATAATATATCGCATCTCACAGTTAAAAAAATTAAAAATAATAAAAATTAAATTAAATTGATAAATACAAGTTGAGGAAAGGCAAGGAAGCTTGTTACACGAAAAAATGGAATACAAAAATATTATTAAATCTTAAAAATAAAATAATATATTTTATTAAAAAATAATTACCTTTTTTTATACTTTTTACTATTAAAATTCAATTTGTTACACATATATATATAATTATATATAAATTATAATTATAATTGTGATTGTGTAAGTATTATATAATTATTTTTAAAAAATAAATAAATATAAAATTTATATAAAAAATTAATTTTTAAATAATTTTTTTTTTTTTTTTTTTTTACGTACTCTTTTACTGTACTAAAATTACTTTTTCTTCCACTTGTCTATTTATTCAGGATCCTTTTTCCAAAGCAAGTCAGGTCCAACCTTTGCGTGGAACAAGTGTCCCACGAAGCTTTGAACGCGTTGAGCACCGGTCCCACTCCCCGCGCAGGTTAGAACCCCGGCCGATAGATGGATACAGAGCTAAGGAAGCAACTCTACTTCGCTTTTCTCTGCACTCCTCTTAAGGTACAACGGGCACATATTTAATTTCTTCTCGCTGTTTAGTTACGTGAAATCCAAGTAAAAACGAGGAAAAGTAAATGAAAGAGAAACAAAACTGTGGTTTTTGTTTGAAACATTATGTGTTAACTCACCTCCGTGGTGACACTAGGTTCGGGTGCAATGTTATGTGTGGGAGTCGAGTTGCGGTTTCTTTCGTTTTTCTTTCTGTTTATCAGCAACCCAACAGAGCAGGAAATGCGTATTGCTTCATTTGGATGATTTACAGTTATACAGACTTGTTTTTGTTGCATTGATTTATGATATGTTTTGGAGGAGGATTCTATATGTTTGTGATTTTGGAATCTAGGTTTTTATACAAACAATCTCTAGACGTCCAGAAGAAATTTGGGAATTTTGTAATCTCATCTTGATAGATCAAGAAATAATGCTATTGCTAACATTTTAATGTCTAATTCCAGTTGGTGAGCTATTTGTAGTTATCGTGAAATGATTCAAGCACAATTTATTTCCCTGGAAATTGTGCTTAAACTGCCAAATCCACTTTAACTGCTTAAACTGCATGTAACCTTATTTATCAAAAAACAATTGCTTGGGTTTGGTAGTGTATAACCGAGCTATCACTAATATCCTCAGGATTGCCTACTCAAAAACCAACTGGGTAGCTTCTGAGTACGAGTACAGACCAAATCGAAGCAGAAGAATCTATAAAAAAAAAAATTCTTGGATGCTTTACTGTTGAAAGATATACGCTTGTTTGTCAACCATTGACTTCACAAAAAGGGCTTATTTTCCCTCTTGGAACCCGATTCAATTTTTCTTACTAATGAACCAGCCACCTTGTATGATAACCCTACCAAAAGGTCTGTCATTCCTCTTTCTTTCTCCAAATTGTAGCATATTGTTGTAGCCTTAGTTAGCTAAGTTACATATGCATAGAATTAATCCTCGTTTGTGAACTAGCCAACTTGATCAAGCATCCCATTCCTTAATTTTCCTTGTTTTCAGTTGTCTTGTTAGCACTGACATCCCTGACAAACATATTGGAAACAAGGGCTCTGAATCTCCATGGTTTTCATCTCTAGAATATGGTTCGTCTAAAATCTGTCTGTATTTCAGTAGCCTTTCTATAGTTAAAAAGCTGCTCTCAAATTGCCATCCTAAAATTGAGTCCATGCCTCAGGATAGCTTTCCAGTCCAAAACCAAACAAGTCATAGATTGTAACATACGGATCCTAAATTAGGGCTTAGAATTATTACTTTTATAATCACTATCATCGTCGTCATCATCATTATTATTATTATTGTTGTAATTACTAGTATTTTTGTTATATGCTTTGAGATAGTAATTTGATTTGAATAGAATTCCTCCACTCGGTAGACTGTACGCCCCTTTTATCTCTCTGTTTGATTTCCTAATTGGAAACCAACACTCACCTCAAAAACCCTCCCATAAATCCTCTCTTTTTCCTAACGCTTTTTCCTCCATCAAAGTAGCAACTCCCTTGCGGCCAAAACCTTCCCATTAGCCACTGCCCATACTCACAGCCAAACCCATTCTCACAGCAAGCCCCATGTCGAAAACAAAAGCCACCGGAGCACTTTCTCTCCATACCAGACTGCCACCTTGCCGGAAACTACCACAGAAGATGCTGCCGGTAAGTCTTCCCTCCACTCATGACGTGTGTCGACCCCTTAAACCCCCCTGTTGTTCACCCTCTCCACTATAAATAATAAAAAGGCCCTATGTTTTGCCCAGCCACCGTCAACCACAAAGGACGTCGGAGCACCACTCACGCTGCCCAGAAATTGCCGATCCAGCCACCTGAACTCAGTCACGCATCCCTCCTCCCTCGGTAAGCCATGTGGACCCCTCCCTCCCTCAACCTTGCCGCTTCTCGGTGCATTTCTCTTCTATCCCTTGCGTCTTACCATCACATTCAGAGGGACCTCCCATCCCGCCACCGTGACTTCCAGCCACCCGGAGCCGCTGCCGCATCAGCCTTTTCTCTCGATGACTATTAGTCCCAGTTCCCTCTCTGTTGTGCGATGTGCTGCCTTCCTTGTAAGCCTATGTGTTTTCCTTTATTTCCTTTATCTTCAACCTTCCCAAAATGCCCATGCGCATGCCCATTTATGTTGTTTTCCCAAATGCCTTTTTATTAAGCTAAGTCTTGTTGGGCGTGTTTTATGTTTTATAGTGGGTTGGGCTGGTTGTATTTTTCATAAAACAGCCTTGTATGTTGTTTTACATGGGCTTAGCTTTTAACTGAATGAATATATTAGTCATAGACTTATTTTTACCAGAAATATTTAAGGAATTTAAAGTATATTTTAAAGCATACTATTGAGCCTATTATTATAGTTAATATTCCAATTGTCTATTTAATTGGATTTTTAATAAAATTATTATGTTATATTTTAAATAGAAAATCAAGGAATATGTTATGAGCTTTAAATAATATTACTATCTATTAATCTTAGTATAACTGAATATTTATTAAATTATCTCTATGATATGATTCCAAGTAATTAGAATGCCACGACATGTTTCTCTAAGAAATGTTGGTGATGATTAGTGCCTCGTATAGGTCACAAGCTACAATGTGAGATTGTGGAAGCAACGCTAAGAGGTAAGTAGCATGGTCAAAATTATATGTGTGCTGTAATTATTCTGATTGTGCATGAAAAATGTCATGTTTACCTACAGTACTCTACGAGCCAAATCAAGGTTAGGGCCCCTTTTCACGAATCTTGATGAATTATGATGATATGCTTGTGATGCTATGTTGGTATGGATTGTTAAAGGGATGAGGTGTTATGAAAATCATATGTATGCCATGTAATGTTCATGTAATATTTAGATCATTTATGCCATGCAATGTTCATGTAATGTGTAGATCATGTTATGCCATGCCTATGTTATGCTATGTGGTGTAAGACTCATATTCATATGCCATGTATAATGTTATGCCATGCACCAGAGTATGCCATGCCAAGTAAATTCATGAAGTCAAACATGTTCTCATGCATTATGAAAGTTAGTAAGGAAACACATGAATGATGAGTGAACTTTAAAATTGGCCTTATGTGGTGGGTGGATGTGCAAGCCACGGACTCAAGCGTGGTCCACCACATGAAAGATATGATGTTTTGAGGTGACACAGACCCAAGCATGCTTCACAACAGGTTATGTTATGCGGTGCCATGGATTTAGGTGAAGTTCTGTTGGGGTCCTCGGTCAAGCCCCCAAACACTAAGGGTTCTATCCTCTCATTGTTGCTCCTCAAGTGACCGATATGACTCCTTTGCTTGGTGTAGATCACGTGTAGCCCAAAGGGAGCTTGGGTGAGATGAGGCAAGGATTCAATGGTGGGAAGTATGGATGGTGTTTGGGCTAGGTGATCTTGGGTTGGGTGATGATGGTGCATGGCAATGTGCCTCTTGGGATGCTAGGCGCCACTTGTGTGCTATGGTTGAGTGATGGGCAATTTTGGCTAGGGTTTAGTGTAGGTTTCGGCCAAGGCAAGAGTGGAAAGTGGCTAGGGCTTAGGTGGCAATTAGATTTCCTAAAAGGTAGGAATTGTGTAATTCCTAAAATGTAGGAATTGAGATCTAGATTGACAAGGGCTGGCCGAAAATGAATGGGATGGATAAGGGGCTGATTTGTTTTGGTGGGAAATGGAATTTGAGTGAGTCAATCAAGGGATGATGACCAATCAAATTATTGAGGGAAAATGGAAATGAGAGAAAGTAGGATCTAGGGTTTCAGCCAAGCCAAGGAGGTTATGGCCGAATTCCTTAGGGTGAGATCTAGGGTTTTTGGGGTTTGTTTGGTTATGGGAATATGGGGGTGGCGTGTAGGGCTTGATATGGGGCTAGGGTTTTGTGGTTTATGGCAATTGAAGGTGGCGTGAAAGTCAAAAGGATAGGCTGGCCGAAATGCTTGTTTGGGAGATAGGAAATTTCAAGGAAATCTTATGAACATGTGGGAAAACACATGAACACAAGAGATCTTGCAATCCACAACACAAACCGAAAATCCCAATGAAGGATTCGGCCTCTCCACTCCAATCAATCAACAAATCTCCAACAAAAGCACAAAGAGAAGAAATGAAAAAGAACAAAGGAACCAAACAATCTTTGATTCACGAATTGCACAAAGAATTGAATGGAAACCTCAAATATATTAAAAGATAAATAGAATCACACCTATTCACGAATTGCAAGGTGTGATCCTTCTCCTTGGGGATTCATGAATTGCACCCCAAAAGAGCCCAAGTGCAAAAGCACCGAAAATGATAAATTCCAACCCTATGGCCGGCCACTCAATGTTCAAAATGACAAAATATTCTAATGAAATGTCTAAGGGTCTTATTTATAGAGTTTACAAAGTGGAAACCTCCAAAAAGTCCATAGAAAATTAAAATAAATAAATAAAGCAAATGAAATAATAATTAAACAAGTAATTAAATAAAATAAATAAAAATAATAAAATAAATAATTAGCCCATGGTGGCTGTGGCATGCATGGCCCAAGGCTAGGCTAGTCCTAGTCCGATCCACAGCTTGCTGCATGGCATGGCATGGTACCATGCGTTGGTCTGGTGGTGGGCACGACATGGCGCTGTGCGTGGCCTGCTGATGGTGGGCATGGCATGGTGCCAAGCCTAGGCCTGATGGTTGGCACAAGGTGATGCCGTGCTGCTGCTGTGGTGCTCAGTCAAGTAGCTTGGGCAGTGGTCCTGCATGGCCTAGGCTGGTGGCCTGGGCGATGGGCATGTATGGCCCAAGTTGACGGTCTGGGCTCTGGGGCTGCAAGGCACGGGTTGGAGTCGTGCGCTGGATGGCATGTCACTAGCTTTGCCTGCAAGGCACGGGCTGAAGCCGTGCGCCTCATAGGCACGCCACTAGCCTCGCTAAATGGTGCTGGGGCACGCATGCATGCACGCAGGTGCACGCTCAAGGGCATGCGCAAGCCTGCACACATGGTCTGCGTGTGGCCAGTAGCCTCCCATGGATGCTCGCTGCGTGTCATGGTCTGAGCCAAGGCATGCAAGAAAGCTAGCCATGTGACTGTCCTGACCCTCCAAGAATCGTGTCGAGGTGTGGTCCCGGGCAATTCTCCTAGGGGTTGTGACAAGTTCACCATATGATATGTGATAACACGGAACCCTATGATATGTGATAACACAGACTCAAGCATGTTTCACTACATGTTATGATACATTAGGGGGTGCCACAGACTCAAGTGTAGTTCACCACCATATGATATGTGATAACACGGACTCAAGCATATTTCACTACATGTTATGCAGTGCCACAGACTCAAATGTGGTTCACTAGATGTTGAGTGATAACACGGACCTAAACGTGTTTCACTACATGTTATGATATGTCATATGTGGTCAACGACAATTGGACCGATGTACACATGTAATGATGGCCAGTAAATAAGTGAAAGGCAAGATGAACAGGTCATGTATGATTCTTAGGAAATGCATGGAGTGAGTCATTTATGCATCCACGATACATGTATTGTCATGATTATGTATGATTCCGCTCATGTTACTAATTAATAATATATATGTTATGTGAATGTGTGATGATATATGTAAGTTTTCAAAATTAAGTCTAATGTTAAACTGAGTTAAGTTTACAGTATGATGTGCTATTACTGAGTCTTCGACTCATTGGGTTGTTTCTCTGTTTTCATGTTTTAATGTCCCAGATGATGATTTCGTTGATACAAAGCGAGAGTGCCAGGAGTAGAATAAATTTCCAGAGACTTAGTGTATGATTTAGACATTTAAGCAATGTTGGTTTCACATATAACTAGCTTATGTCATTTCTTTTATTTCTCAGCTTTTATGTTATGAAAGACTGTCATACTATATGAGTTTTATGATCGAATAGATGAGATATTTTATGAGACTGAATCTCTTCATTGGGCGTTATGTTATGAATATACGTAACATTCTTGACCTACAAGAAGGGGTGTTACATGATACTGAAGGCTTAGAAGGGGTGTTACATGATACTGAAGGCTTTTTGGTTCTTATATCATCTCAAGTATCCCCTGATTTTGAACTTGACAGAGGTGAAACTTTTGCTAGTTTCAGTTGAGAAGGAATTGCATGCTTGAGCTCTTTGACCTCCTCCTTGGTAATAACGGTCGACTAAAAGCAAATAAACTTTATCTTGATAAACTCTCTAGCAATTTGTTATCATAGAATGTATTTTATTTATTTAGCAATTCTTTTCTTCCATGCATGTTCTTGATTGATGTGACAGCAATGTCTTATTTTCTAGATCAATTTTATGACATTAAATTATGATGGACATTTGCACATTTTTGCTCCTTATGGAGGTAATCATATGTGGGTAATTACATTGTTTTACACTATATTGTGTCAGAAGGGTTTTTGAAGGATCATATTTCCAAGGAAAATAGAAGAATCTTACGGGAACTACTCTGCTGTTCTGTTTTTGCTAGTTTTGATCTTTCATGGAGCACAAATCAGATGAAACTTCACATGGTAATAACTTACATGTCAATATTTTTGGAAGTCCTGGAAAAGCTTTAGTTGAGCACTCGTGGACTTTATTTTACATATTGATGAAACATCTTATATTGATTTAAATATTGATCAGAATTGTAAACAAGGTGACTAAATCTATTTATAGTTTACGTTTAGATTTTATTTTATAACTGATGCTCAGATAATTTATTGCATCAGTAAAAGATGGTGTGCTTGGCAAGTCCACTATTCTGTCTGTCAAGCATATGATTATGTAAGGTCTTTATGGAGCATCTTTGTGCCTTGAATCTTGTGCTTGGCTTTCATAGACACTTGAGCTAAAAGTGTTTCCCCCTTTTAATGTCTAAATTGTAGTTATCGCTCTTCATAATTGTCATGTCAATCAGTCTAAAGCCACATGTTGAATGTATGTGAAAAAAGGGTAACCAAGCCCTTATGTGGCATATTTACCAGCAGCTTGCTATTTGACATTAACTCATTTTGGGGTCTCGATGTTGTAAAGATGACAAAAAGATTGCTTGATAGGTGAAGTGGATCTGCGTCTTGTTTAATTCAAAAGATAGACCAAAAATTGACTTCTACATTGTGAATATTTGGGGTATCACTCCTAATAATTAGGCATAACCCAAGCACACAGGTAGTATACAAGAGAGAAACACCTAATTACAGCCTATAATTAGGTTTTTCCCAATTATCACTCCTATAATTGAAGTCAACAAATTAATGACAGCTTCCATATTAGTGATCATGAGGCAAAATATAAAATCATAACGATTGCTTCTTTCTTTCTCCCTCCATTTGGCAAACCTAAGTTGACTTCAATGTCAAGATATCTTTCATGTTTGAGAAAAACTATGGTCAAACTTTTTTGGAAGTAACTTTATGTTAAAAGAAGCATTTAAAAGCTAAAGACAGGCTGTGAAGACCAACAATATGATGACGTTGGTAATTTTATTCAACTCAAAACCAACAATGAGATAGAAATAGACTATTTTAAAAATATAAATGATATTCCCTTAGTATATAGTGGAGAAACAAAAGAGAGGAATTGGTTATGAATTTTAACAGAGTGAGTGTGAAAACAATGACTACAAGAAAGGTGAGGAAATTTATGAAAATTGGTTACACCAGTATAAGAGATCCATTCAAAATGAAAAGAACCAAAATTAGGATTTATAGGATTTCACTTTGAGTACATTTTTCGATTAGGTGTTACGCCACATGGCTTGTTATTTCTCTGTTATCATAGTTGTACTAGTAAATTTAGAACTAATTTTACACACGACCTTTTTTTTCGGATCTATAAGCATCTAATTTTTCCAGTCATTCTTCTCTACCTGAAACTTTTTCCATAAAGATGTTAAGTCCACTTTTTTGTTTAGAAACCAGCTACCATTACTTATAGTGGAATTAAAGTTAAAGCGTGACCCTATCATATGTTTTGGTTTAATATCTGTTTGGTTCTTCCAGGTTGAAATCAAGCATGTTAGGTGTTTTCCATCTCATTTCGTTGTGAATAGAATTGCTTTCATGAACATGCTGGTGTTTTTTCTTGTCAAGTTGAAGTTGCCTGTGCTTTGAATTCCCCCAGATAAGAATGAAAACTTAATGGGGAGTGAAGTATTGAACTCCAATCGGCCCGAGATGGATGGAAAAGATGTTCTAAGTCCGGTTTTAAGTCCTCCTGGACATCATGTACAAGTTAACATAGCTGATCAGAAAGTTGAAGAAAATGTACCTAAAGATCCACCTTCTGAAGATATGTGGGCTTATGGGGAAGTTAACATGGAAGCCTCCATTACAACCGATGATGTTATACGGGCTGGTGGCTTTGGAGCTAGAGATGATATAAGTAGCTTTCTTCCTGTTGCTAGTGATTCTACTGACTTTGAAGCTACTATCCGTGATGCTCGAGACTATGAAGAACCGCAGGGGGAGATATGCAGACCAGGTCTTGGCTGGACAGAAGCTACAGAAGCAGAATAGTTTAGCTGTTACCAGAACGTGAAAGTTGTTGCACTTAAAGTTTCTCATAGTACCAGCTTGTATGAATTCAAGGTGTCTTCACATGTTAGTTCATGACCTAGGTTTATTTTATGGATCAAATACATCTTTTTGTCAGCTTAAACTGTTATTTTCATGGGAGAGATGTCATCAGATCTTGTATGTGGAACCAATTGAACGTTGTTTTACATATCGTTCTGTTTAATATGCTTAAAGTCTTCCTTTGCAGGCTGCTGCCTTGCACCTATTTGATATTGCGATGTTCTCTTTGCATTTCTGAATTTTCTACCAAAGTACCGACAAAGGTTTCAAATGGCTCACAACCTTCTTGTTTTGCTTACAATTGTTATTGAAAGGCAAAGATGTTTACAATATTCTGTCCTAGTTTACTATTTTATGGTCATTTCTATACCATGTGGCTCATATGTGAGGCCAGCACTAATGCATCATGAGGTGCGTGTTGCCTTCTGGAAGATTCTTTGTCCAGGAGCAAGAATTGCCCAAGGGTCATAGTCTGATTTCCTCTGTAAAAATACTTCCCAAAGGGAGCCGAAGTGAGTTTGCCACTCTTCTCGTGTATTGTAGTGGGGCAGGTATTGCTTCATTCCAAGTTGGGCTGTGGCACAAAAGTCTAGAATCCTTTTGTTTTTGGTTAAAATGTGCTCTAAGCCATCTTTTCCTGTAGAACAAGGCACTGCAGAGGATAAGAATGCCACTAGGTAGAAAACATCTTCATCTGGGGTAACTAAAGATGTTTTATTGTTCCACCTATAACACAGAAATAGGGGAAAATGAGGTTGAGATTATGATTTCCAAGAGAATATCTACAAAATAATTGGAGCTATTGGATAAGTACTTGGATTGGTTGACGGGGTAGATAAGGATAGGGCCATTGCTTGTCTCCGTAACAATGTTGCCAAAGACCTCCTTGGCAAAGTCAGAAATTCTGCTCTTGGGGATGAGAAGATTCAGCCATGGGTGAGGAACTTCCCATAAACCTTTTGCTTGTAGTTTTTTCTCAGACACATGCACTCTATCCAGAAACTTCGCATAAGAAACTTCTGAGTGGAAGAGTGTGGATGGAATATAACTCAGCTTTGACAATAAGTTCTCAGTAATCTGCATTTCAAATGTTTTTGTATAAGAATTGTGTACATATTTATTGGAAGTACAATGTGATAGTTTCTATGCAAGTCTCACCTGATTCATAGTTTTAGTCTCGTCCGGATTGAAGTATTTGACCATTTCAAGACAGTACAGAGTTCTTCCATCTGACTTGAATTCACGGGCTTGAAGTGGATCCTTGGGACTGAAAGAAGATCCCCATTTATTAAGAAGTCCTGTTCTATTTATAATCACAAATCCTTCTACGTAGTCGAATGTATTCTCGGATGATATCAAGTGCTCTTGATCCTTGGAAAATATGGAGAATTCTGAGTAGAGCACTCTAATCCATTTCACCTGTCCAAAGTAAATGGTTTTGTTATGGAGGGAGGAGCTTTTATATAGCCTTGGATATGCATCAAAGAATATAAATGTACTCTTACCATCTTTGGTGCTAATTCAAGAGAAATTCTAGCTCGAGTGATTATGCCAAACTGTCCAAGGCCACCAAGAACAGCATGGAAGAGGTCGTTGTTTTGCTTCTCTGAACAGGTAAGCACTTCTCCCTTTCCTGCACTCAAAATATTGATCTATATTAGTTGCGATCCATGGTTTTGGAAGTGAAACTTGTGGTAACTTTCAGTTCTGTATTGCATCTTTGCTTAATTTTTCTTCCAATAGCTGGTTAGAAGTTCACTATCCGAACATCTCATTATTGTGTATGGAGACGTGTTATTGTAATTTCAGAAGGATCAAAATATTGAACATCCTGGAGTACTTATGGCTTTTAGTGAAACGATAGTGTTATGCACTTATTAGTGATCTGTGATTGAACCACATTGTACCATAAACGTGTTTTTTGGGAGGGATTCAATGGATTGACAGAATACCTGTGACAACCTCCAGCTGGTAGATGTTGTTGATCTGGGGTCCATGCCGGAATGCCTGCCCGCTAATTCCTGCATTTGATAGAGTACCCCCAACGGTGAGATGAAGGTAATCTGTCCAAGATTTAGGTGCCAGCCCATGTTTAAGAGTCTCATGCAGAATATTTATCCACAACTCGCCACCTGAAACTTCCACATAAGGCATCTCCCCAGTGTGAACTTGCATTTCTAGTGCCTGAAGTGATTCCATGCTGATAACTATGCCTTGATGGGCTTGAGCTTGACCCCGGAGAGAGTGAGCACGGCCTCTAGCAGCAACTGTTAGCTCCGAAGCAGAACCCATCTGGAAAATATGCCTTATCGTGGTGGAAATATCAAGCACTGATTTTGGATGCAGGACTACTGAAGGGAGGAAATGATACATGTTGCCGAAGTCCCTGGCTGCGTGGTGATTGTTTTCAAAACTGAAGTAACCATCTAGAGGAAGTGTTTCCAATGATGAAAGAATATTGGTCGAATTTGAATGAGGTGGAACCTTTAGGGTGTCAAAAGAGTCGCTAGAACATATATTGGTTTCATCAAGTATACAGCTTATGAATAAAATCATGAAAATTTTTAGTTCTATAATGGTGATCTGCTTGAGGAAGCACAAAGGTGGTGACCCCATCTTTTGTTGGGATATGTTGAGAGAGGCAGAGAAAGGGTGAGAGGGAGAAAGATCTCTCTCTTTGCTCTCTTTTGTGAGGCAAAGTAGAAGGAGAGGTGTGGAAGAGCCCAAGGAATTGAAAGGCAGAGAGGAGAATTTAAAGGGATTTGGTCGGCACAGTCAATCACGTCCAGTGACGAATCTGTATATACACCCATCTTCAATCTTGTGGGATTTTCTTTTACCTCTTTGTGCTACGAAGTTGAGGATATAACAGTCACTAAAAAAGTGAAGATTTCGTTCTTCCCCCCACAGTAATAACCACAATTTCTTCCTTTTACCTCGCCATTAATGGCGACGCGAGAGCATCTTCTTGCCATATACCTATTAAGTAACGATGGTACCTTGTAGTGTACGAGTCACAGTCAGGATCATATGACAACCTTTGAAAATGAATGTACTGCATGAGTGCTCTGTTGTCAGATGTTTGTGCAGTGGTATTGGTATTTAACTTTCCGATCATTAGAGTGATCGGCAGACCGGCCCCTACTGAGTTGCATGCTTTCACAGCCAAGTCTGTGAGGGTGTCGGCTCATTGGGTCCTCCTCCGGCCAACTTTTATTTTTGATGGTAGTCGATCTATTGTCTCTATCGAGTAATTTAGTAATGCTTTCATTATGCAAAACTCTGACCTCCTTGACTTCTTTCTGTAATTGATTTCTAAACGGCTAGCTGATCTATTTAATGTAGTTCTTGTTCGTATACTGGCCCAGGATGTTACAAAAATTTGAAAGACTGGAAACTTTAGGAGGGTTTGTGAATCCCACTGGGGTGATTAGATTAGATGGAAATATGGAATAATTTCAGGATCTGGTGTTATCTTTTCAGTAATTGTTCACGTGTTGACAAGAACTTCGAATATCCTTTCGATTCAAAAAAGAGAAAAAACAGAAGAGTTTGTGAGGGCCTCAAACACCACGTGATTCCCACGGTTTTCTGTTGGTGGGGAATAGGAGTAGTACATTCTGAAAAGGACCAACACTGCACGTAGAAAAGGACCAGTGCAGTAAAGGATTTCCCTATCCAGAATCTGGATGCCAGCACTGCAGTAAATAACTAGCAAGTGGGAACCTGTGCATTCTGAAGTGGACCTCAGACTCTCAGAGGCCGAAACAAAAAACTGGCAAATCCAGCAAACCAATGGAATTAACTTTTTATATTATATATATATATATATGTATTATACACATTATGAAGTTAATAGAATATAAAATTTTAATCTTATTGCTTATGGATAAAAAGTTATTCTAAAATATGAATAGAAATATTATCATGCATGAGAAGAGGTGGTGATTATCATGCATATACAGTAGTAGTAGTACGTACGAGGGGTAGAAAACAGGATGCTCATAATTGAGTCTGCAGTCGAAGTAAGGAGACTTTTGAAAAGCACGCATGCTAGTTTTAGATAATAGAGTTATATAATTCTGTTCTCTCTTGTTGGCGTGACTACCTACTTTTTCGGATCTCTAAAATATGTGCATGTTTGGTGTTGATTTGTCACTGTCTTTCCACATCATTTTGGCATGCATTAAGATATCGTCCACGCACCATGTGCTACCTAGACCCACGCAGTGAGTAATGTTGTCAATTTCTCAAGCCTTGAAAACTAAAGAGAAATATAATAGGGATTCACCCTTTCACATGACATGAGGAGATCGAACTCTAGAAACCTCGAACACAAATGGGCCCTCGGATTCAAAGCAAAAGGAATATGCCGCATATGTGTGTGTATATGTAGAGAGAGAGAGAGAGAGAGAGAGAGAGAGAGAGAGAGAGAGAGAGAGAGAGAGAGAGTCATAGAATGGCTATATACATATCTAAAAACATGCTAATTGACACATAAGAAGGGTTGCCTTTAGTCTTGTAAAACAGGAGCACTGCCACCAATGGTCCTAATTCTTTCGAAAAACGCATATCAATCTTAGCCACATCTTTTCTTTTTTGTTTTGTGCTATGTCTGTTTCTTAGGGTTGTCACATTCATAACATGGGTGCCTTTAGTAATTAAGTTGGTTTGACCAACTTTTATTTTTGGCCCAATCTTACAAATGACTAGTAGGTAACATCAAGGTTTTAGGCCAGAAATAAGTCAAGTGTCCGTATCATTTATGTATATAATCTTTATTTCTTCAACTTAACAAAGTAGATAAGTTTTCTAAATATTACAACTAAAGATGCACATTGGTAAATATACAGCTCATCACTCCCATTATTAAGTACCTCTACTGATCTCCTGAGTGGAGAACCACATGATGACGAGACTTCCCAATAATGGAAAGAGAAAGGGTTAAGAGGAATCTGATTGGTTTCCAACCAAACAGCGATGAGAAGTAATGTACACCCAAGTACTGCATTATAATTAGTAGGGACTTCTAAGAGGTAGAAGACTTATTTTTTGGCTAGGAGAATTTTGGACCTGCCTTGGCACTTCACCATGTGGAAAAATAGTGACTCCTTGCAACTTGCTTTAGGTTACGATTGGGTAGTAAGTTAATCTCAGAAGATCCATAAATAGTAGTAAAAAAAAAGTAATTAAAAAGTAATGATAAAATATTGAATATTAGTGGAGTGATCTCAGCCTAAACACAGCTTTATAATAAATGCTGATGTAAAACAAAACAAAAAACCAAGACTTAAGTGGTAACTCAATTCTACATTTTTTTGCCTTTGATAGGTAACTTAGATCCAACCTCCGAACCCAGCAAGAAAATATTGCCCAAATTCTCAAAGCAAGAAATTAAGACTGAAATGATTTTCTTTATTCATTTGTATTTATTGTTGTTTTGATGCAAAAGGCACATTCACCATTTACAGGCCATATACTAAATCGGTTGTTTTCACAGGTGGCATAATAAACTATGACATCATAATTCTGCCACTCGTTTACATAAAGAAACAGTTCTACAAGACAAGATAAAATACACACTAGCTGATCAACTCATACTTACTTTCCCAAGCCTATTTTGTTCATGTCAACATAAGCAACATAAGCCTATTTTGTTCGTGTCAAGATGCAACACCAGAAGATGACTTCAGCTTCTTTGGTGGTGGGTTTCCTCCCGAGATCAGCACATACGAATAGAAGCACAGCATTGCAGCACTTTGAAGGGCAAAAAACAGAAAACTTTAGAGCAGTCGAACCAGAATCTAGAAGCTCAACTCTTTTACCAAAAAGAGGGTAGTCATAATAATAAAAGCAGTTTCAATCGGATATACCTAATAGCAACATAAAACCCTGGTGGAAATATCTTCTTTGTCTGCACCCATAGTACCAATACAAAAAAGTTAGAAACAACAAATCAACTGGCCAGTGAATAAAAAGAAGTTTTGGTTTGCTGCACTACCAGTGAATAGGTCTGGTAGTTCTTCCAGAGGAGGACTATTGACAGTACTGCAAATTTTGCAGGTATACACGTACTTAAATCAAATGATCTCAAAACAAGATAAGTGAACATGTAGTTTAAACATAGACAACAACAAAACTATTGGACAACTCAGAATTTCTCCAAGTCACAGATAAAATCAGAACCTGCTTGTCCTAGAATGAATGGTGTACAGGATTTCCCTTGCCTCCAGATCTTTAAGCTAAAGGTGCTGAGAGCTAGCAAAGCACCTCCGAAGAGCACACCGGTGCTCAGAGTCACCAGATTTCTTGAGAAAACAAAGCCAAGAAGCCCACCGCTCAAAACAAGTCCACCTGTGACAAGATATAAGTTCGAACTTTACACCAGTCAGTCAAGTTACAGAGACAATGACTAATAGAAAAATAAAACAGACAAAATGGTAGTATATATTCAGCTTATGACTAAAAACTATACAATAAAACGATCTTGTAGCAAACGCCTAGTGGGTCAACCTCCTGTAAGTCATGATCCAAAAGATGAAGAGCATAACCTGTAACTTGAGAGTTTGCCTTATGGGGATTTGTATATATTCAGCTGTAACTTGAGAGTTTACCTTATGGTAGTATATATTTGCTTATGACTAAAAACTATACAATAAAACGATCTTGTAGCAAATGCCTAGTGGGTCAGCCTCCTGTAAGTCATGATCCAAAAGATGAAGAGCAATAGAGCATAACCTGTAACTTGAGAGTTTGCCTTAAGGGGATTTGTATCTGGACAACTATCTTCGGTCATTACATTCCAATGCCACATTTGAGACTAAAAATACATCACAAAACAACTTCTCAAAACTTCTTTGACCAATAATAACCAACCCAGGTACGTTTTCTTTTTTTAAACGAACTCAGGTACCTTATAATTTCAATCTTTTCAAGAGAATAGCCAGGTTACCATGTCCACATGGATCATGGCCCACAAAATTTGATCATGCAAAACACATAAAGTGAAAACCTTCTTTGAGAATAAGTTGATGGGTTAAGATTCCCTTATTCTGGTGAATTTGAGTTTTTTTGTGACACTATCCCGGTAGCCCTCTGCAATACCAAGGGTTGCTTAAAAGATAGTTAAGCAAACCCCTATTTGCTTTGACTCTAATTCTCCTCTAACAGGCTTCCATGGACTTCTCTCCAACATTTTATCTGATCAATGACTTGCTTTATTAGTCATAGCTAACAATTATCTACATTTGCTTACACAACGTGTTTAATTGTGTTTTAAGGTTTGAGTTGTGCAGCCAAAAACACTTGAGTTTTGAAGTAACTTAACAAATCAAGTCAAAATCACAAATGACACAGAAGAAGAGGGGGGGGGGGGGGGGGGGGGGGGGGGGGGGGGGGGGGGGGGGGGGGGGGGGGGGGGGGGGGGGGGGGGGGGGGGGGGGGGGGGGGGGGGGGGGGGGGGGGGGGGGGGGGGGGGGGGGGGGGGGGGGGGGGGGGGGGGGGGGGGGGGGGGGGGGGGGGGGGGGGGGGGGGGGGGGGGGGGGGGGGGGGGGGGGGGGGGGGGGGGGGGGGGGGGGGGGGGGGGGGGGGGGGGGGGGGGGGGGGGGGGGGGGGGGGGGGGGGGGGGGGGGGGGGGGGGGGGGGGGGGGGGGGGGGGGGGGGGGGGGGGGGGGGGGGGGGGGGGGGGGGGGGGGGGGGGGGGGGGGGGGGGGGGGGGGGGGGGGGGGGGGGGGGGGGGGGGGGGGGGGGGGGGGGGGGGGGGGGAGAGAGAGAGAGAGAGAGAGAGAGAGAGAGAGAGACGGGACTTCAGTGCCAATATCTGGAACTTCAAAATTAATATAAACCTGTACATAGAGGAATAACTAAATACAGATGGATCCATACATATGACATTTTTGTCTGACCTATATGTATAGATAACCAGATCAATCTATCTAATTCATTCCCTAAAAAGTAATTGAATTAAATATGACTATGGACACCATTGCCAATAAACATTTGCATATGTTATTGTACATTACTCACAAATAAGAGGTTTCGTGTATATCACATAATAATAATAAAAAGATAGTATGATGTAAAAAGTGAGAGCTATCTGCCAAGTCTTTTTAATGCAGCAAATGGGACAATGGACGTGTTTATAGAATTGATACAAACTCACCGAAGGGAATGCCAAAACAAAAATCATGGATTTTTGCAGCCCTTTTTTGTTCAATGACACCATTTTCCTGCACTGGCTCACCCGTTCCTGACTTTACAGAAACATCTTGAAAATCCGGATATGAATTTGCTATTCCTTCACTTTGTGAATTAGATGCACCAGCTGTATAGCTTACACTAGTCTTCATCTCAGAACTGGAAGCATCTGTCCAACGCCCTTCAAGGCTCATCAAAACTGTGAACTAGATGGAAAATTATAGATCTTATCACCACACATTATCTTCCCTGAGACAGTTTCATGATAATAACATGAAAATTTTGCCTACTTTTGCCATTATGAATAAAATTTCTTATAAAAAAAATTTCCAAGAGATGTTTTCACATAACTAATAAATTACGCCATACATGGCGCACACAATTGCGTTATCGGATCAGTAGCATATTGATGTGGTATGACTGCGAGGGAATTCCAATACAAATAGTTAAAGAAAAGCACAAATGACACGCAAAAGAACCATAGCAAACACTACCAGCTAAAAAAACATATTCCGATTGTGCTTGATAAACCAAATTACAAGCTTTCTCAAAAACAGAACGCTGGACTTGGATCAAAATCGCACATAAAGTCTCGATAAGACAAACTAGCCTTCTAGTTATAGCCAACCCAAGAATTTAACTACAATTAATATATCTTAATTACATTGTGTGGAGAAAAGTCCACAAAGATTATACACGAATAGAAAGACTACATCCTGCTCGCTTCTATGATTAATCTAGAATTATACATGGCCCGTAATTACTTAATTTCAGAAACATATATATCTATGTATATATTAAAAAAGAAAAGGAGACATTTTTACCATCAGAAAACGAGCAAAAATACTATTATAACGCCAAGGACGCCGTGTAGATCAGAATTTGGCTGAATCAAGGTTGTATTCTACGGCTTTAAAAAAACCACGGCAGCATAAAAAATTAAGGAAAAAAAATGAAATCTCGAATAGTTTGTTATTTGGATCAAATTTCTTGGCAAGGTGTTCGAATGGGGGCTAAAAGAAGTACCTTTGGTGATGGGCTTAGATATGATAACCTCTGCAACTTCAGACTGCGGTTGACTGCAGAGAAGCAGGAGAGCTGAGAGATCGTCGCCGCCATGCCTGAACTGGAATGGAGAGAGAGACAGAGAGAGCGCTGAATGTGAATTGTATATTACCGACTAATATGAAGAAGGAGAATGCTACTGGACCGCCCAAGCCTTACCGCTGGGCGGACCGCTACTTGTTTTTCTTTATTTTGTTTTAACATTTAAAAAAAAAAAAAAAAACTTCTTTAAACATTAAAAAAAATAAAAAAATAAATAATAATAATAATAAAATACACTAACGGTAGGGTAAATCCAGGAGCCCCTTTTGGTGCCTCTCCGTTTGCCTCTGAGGTGGCCTTCACATGGCAAGCTGGCACGTCAGCCAGCAGAGATGATCTGATATAAGAGGGACAAGTTAATGTGAGAAAAATCTGGGGAAAAAAGAAGAAGAAAAAAACCTGAATTTCCGTCCCCTTCTAAATTAAAATCAGCAATAATAGAACTAGTGCAGAGATTCAAGCAGGAAAATTAAAAACACGAGAGAGGACGATGTACACATCACCGACAGAGACAGGATCGCCGATCTTGAACAAAATGTTAATGGAAACAGATTGTGAATCGTAGACACCAAATGCTCGAGTCAAAATCCGAGAAAATGTTACCAAGAGAAAATGGGGTGCAGTGCGGTTGATTTCGCCTAGTTGGTTTTTAGAGATAAGTTGAAATAAGTTGAATAATATATTTTTATATTGAGATTTAAAAAAATTATATTAGGATTTAAAAAATTTAAATTATTTATTTTATTTTATCTAATAATTTAAAAAATTTGTCATAATTAAGATGAGAGTTTTGTAAAAATAAACAAGACAGTTTCTAGAAAAGGAAACGACAATTTCTTTATGGGCCTATGATTCTTGGGCCTGACTTAAGAGCTACCAATAGCATATATGGGCCTATGATGCTTGGGCCTCTCGGTCGAGTCCATTAACATTCAAATCAGACCAAATAGTGCACATAATGTGAGGGGTCCTTTTTCTTCCTCTTTTCGGCCCGTTTACTTATTAATTTTCTTTTTCCAAATAAATGACATCTTTATCAGAACAATTTTCCAACAGGCAGCGCTATTTTCTTTATGAGAAATGCTAAAGATTCCCGAATTCGGTGAGCTTTTATTTTTACCGAATGTTTTTTTTTTTAATTTAGTGATTAAGTAAATTTTTTTAAGTGATGGTGTGAATTTTTTTTTAAAATATTCAAGAATATAAAAAAAATGAATGAAAAAAAAGAAAAGAAAAGTGCTAAATGTACTTAAGAAAAACTTACAAAAAACTTACTTATCTACTTGTCAGTTATTAATAGGCTAAAAATCATAAAATTTAAACATGTTTTGATCACTGCTACTTTATAACCAAGTTTGATAAGTGTTATTCTGGGATCTGGAATGAGTTGAGTTATATAGATCGATGAGCTTAATAGCCGAGTTTGGATTTAGAAGTGAGATGAGATGAAATGATTTTAGATAAAAGATAAAAGTTAAATATTTATAAAAGTTAAATAAAATATTGTTATTATTATTTTAAAATTTAAAAAAATTAAATTGTTTATTATATTTTATATAAAAATTCAAGAAAGTTGTAATAATGAGAAGAAATGAGATAAATTTCTAATCCAAACTAAATGAACATGTGAAGATTTTTACCATCAGAATAGTCCCATAAATGATTGGATTATGCAACTGTAGTATTTGCAATTTGAGGCATTGATATAAGGAAAGGATTGTGATGCAGTACCTGTGACATTATATGTGGTCAAAACCGTAATGAGTTATAGAAACATCTTTGATGAAAAAAATCAGGTTTGATCTCCACCGTCACACAACAAAGAATATGGATTTTTTCAGCTATTTTTATTCTATTGCAAATATAAACGCCACAATAAATAACTTTTAGCAATGATTTTATTTTCATTGCATTCTATAAACCCCAACTTTTGCCGAGAAAGTCGGGAATAGTCATATGCTACGTAAAATTAGAAGTGAACAAATAAATGCAACGAACATGCAGCGATCTTGAAATCATCGGATATAGTCATATGTGGCGAATAGGCCTGAAAACTGACCTTACTGATTTGGTTTTGCGCCGAACCAACAACCAGAATTTTCTGGTTTTGCCGACCGACAACCGACCATTCAAGGGGGTGGAACCGGCCGGAACCAATTCCAGTTGGTTCAGCGGTTTGCCGAGGAAGGGGACGACGGCAGCGGCAATCGAGAGGAGTGAAATCAAAGGAGACGACGACAACGGCAAGGCAGAGGCAGTGGAGGCTGGAGTCTGCTGTGACGTCGTCTGGAGAACCGAGAGGAGAGTAGAGAGAGGAGTGAGATCAAAGGGGGAAAGGCCAAAGGAGCCTTTTTACCCTAATACAAAACGACACCGTTTGGCTTATTTTTTATTTTTTTAAGAGTTAAACATTACAAAACGACGTCGTTTCACTCACTTAAGTGAAACGGTGTTGAAACGACGTCATTTTATTTATATAAAAAAAAAAGGAAAAACAATATATAAGGTTTGGTCGGTCTATTCATAGTTTTTTTCAAAAGTAAACCATAGGCCGAACCAACCGAAGTCAGTTCATGTGAATTTCTCTCGACCACCGACCGGTTCTTCGCCGGTTCCGGCGTCCTAAGGTCGATTCCGGTCGGTTTAGATCGGTTGCTCGGTCTTATATACACCCCTAGCGGCAAATATGAGCACCTAATGCAACGATTTTGATTTCTGGAAAAATCCACTTTCCTTGTAGTGGATCAAGTCCCTTATAATAATATATAAAATATTTTCTCCCAATTAATACTAATGGTAGGAATATGTGGGAAAAGGGTCAAAACCAAGTCTATTTTCTACTATTAAAGCTTCAAGTTCTAAATGGAAATATATCTTCTGTTGAAAATAGATATTTATTTTCAAAACCCAAAAAAAAAGACATTGAGTAGTATTAGTGACGAGAGTAATACTACTGAGATAATTTGTTGCGGCTTGGGTGCATAAAAAATAATTCAAATAATAAGAAATTGGGGATTACTGAGAACCAACTTTTGTGGCAAACAATAACACTGAAATATCTTCCCACCATATATACTTGTTGGTGAGAAAAATTTAAGTTTCCAGGCATGGCACGCTGAAACAAACATCTCTATCAAAAAGTTTGTTCCCACCATACGTACTTGGTGGGCAAAAGTGACCGAAGAAAATGTTATTTTACTACAAATGGCTTGTTCCCACCATACGACTTGGCGATAAAAATAAAAATAAAAAATCCACGTACGATTACATCTCGTTCGAAACACACACATATTTTCCCACCATATATATTAATTTGTGGGAAAATATCCACCCACGATTACGGCTCGTTGGAAATACTCATCATTTGTCACGATCAACAAGGAAAAATACTATTTTCTGCTAATCATACCGTCCACAAAAAGAAAAAAATTATTCATCATTATTTTTCTTATATCATGATTTGGTATTAAATGATAAATTTACAAGTGATATAGTACATTAAATTGTAAAACTATTTTTATTATAAAATAGATGTAATATAACATATAAAGTCATATCAATTTGTAGATTACTTTTTTAGAATCTTTTTGTGGCTACAACACTTCTCGTATAGAACTGGCAATATTATTCTTTCATAATAATTAACATGCATGGAGATCATGATCAAGATTGTCTCAAGTTTTTGTTCAAATTTAAAGATTGTCTCAAGTTATTGAAAAAACTTCCAATTGTTTCCGAAGCGTTTATATGGCTAAAAGCTAAAACGCTCTTAAAGTTGTTAGAATATCATGGTTTTAAACATTTTCTGCAAGTATGTTTTTTAAAGGTACTTTTTATAAATTTTAAAAAAATTATAAGTACATACGCACTATATCATCATTTTACTCTTATATATCCTATTACGATAAAATAACATCATTTATTTTGAACGTAAATGCATGCATGCACGTGGATTATATTTGTCTCCAATCTTATTTATTTATGCCTGCCTCCTTCAATTCTCAACCTCATAATATATATATATATATATATATATATAAACATTCATCATGTCTTTATTTGTATGATATTGATCTTCTGTGCATGCACGTTGAATTAATGCATTCTAGGATATGAAATATTAATGTTTTTTTCGATTCACTAATAATTTCTAATTCCAAATCTAGCGATGTCAAGCATGTTAATTAATGAGTGGTCGTGTTACTATATATATATCTAGCTAGCTGTTGAAAAATTGGAGAATTCTTTACTAAAAGGGGAACAAGAGAGGATCGGAATTAGAGGGATCATAACAACATTAACACTGTAGAGAATGTATTTAATATATATAATAGGCAACAAAGGATCCTTTTAGATCTTCCACTATTAATTCATGCATGCAAATATCCCCTAAATTAATGCATACATGCATGAATCTTATTATTTAATTACCTACCTGAAAATGATTAATTTCAATGTTTATATATGTTCATAAAGGTAAAAAAATCTTAAAGAATAGATACGAATTAATATAATTGGATATATAGCTTGTTGTGACAACTACAAGAAAATTGCTTATCTGTGACCAATTAAACTTGAGTTTGCTATGCACCTTCACATGAAAGTACGATGTTATATAGAGGCAATCAATAAGAAATTGATTAAAAAAAATAAAAGCAATAAAATTGATTATATTTGAATAAAAGTACGTACTAATTTTCTGGCAACTGCACATAGGAAAAAATGAATTAAGAGTATTAAAATTAGTAAGGGATCATAAAGTTTAGAAAAAAATGTCGAGCAGTCGGACATGGCCGCTTGAATGGCGCATGCAAATCTCCGTAATTGAATGGGGAACTTAATTGTGAGGGAGTGTGGAGTAGAGTCATGACTCACGAAATGTCTAAAATTAAGCATCTATATATATATATATATATATATATATATATATATATGTATATCCATCGATTCCTCTCTATAAAAGGGCAACTAAGTATGATGTTAAATCCACAGATTTTTCTTACCCATCTTTGCTATAGTTCTCCCTTTTCTTCTTTATTTTTTCTCCCTAATGGCATCCAAGTTTGATTCTACCGGCACAAGCCCTTCCCTGATTTCCACAATGCTAGTGCTTGGGCTGCTAATGGCTTCCCTAGGCACAACAGGTCTCTCTCTCTCTCTCAGAGTACTGCACAGTTGCTCCTCCTTTTACTGCATACCGAAAGACCAAATACCATTGCTAACTTGTCATGCAGTAGTTAACAAGAGAAAATATAGATATATTTTTTTCACATTGATCTTTATAGAGGGAGTTTGTATGTCCTGTTTTAGGATATATACTAGAAAGTAACGAATATATTTATTTTGATTACAAATATACCATAGTACTGTGTAGATTTTATAGGAACCACTAAATTAATTTGATCTAAAAAGCTGGATTAATGCATGGGACTGATGTATACGTATATAAAGCCATTGTCTTCTTTCTTGTTTACTCTGATGCAGGTGCCCAAAGTGGTGTTTGTTATGGAAGGCTTGGAGATAACCTACCGCAGCCAGCGGAAGTTTTAGCTCTCTTTAACCAAAACAACATCCGAAGAACGAGAATCTATGATCCAGACCATTCTTTTCTCGCAGCCCTTGGAGGCTCCAATATTGAGCTCATTCTAGGTGTTCCAAATGAGGATCTCGAAAGCATTGCTTCAAGTCAAGCCAATGCAAACACTTGGGTCCAAAACAATGTGCTAAACTTCGGTAATGTCAGATTCAGGTACGTTGCAGTTGGAAACGAAATAAAGCCAACAGATACATCTGCACAATTCCTTGTCCCCGCCATGCAAAACATTCAAAACGCAATTTCTGCGGCTGGCCTCGGGAACCAGATCAAAGTTTCCACTGCCATTATGACTGGAGTCCTTGGAGAGTCCTACCCTCCGTCAATGGGCTCCTTTGGGGCCGATTACCGGCCACTTCTCGATCCCGTCATTAGCTTCTTGGTCAACAACCAGTCTCCATTACTCGTTAACTTGTACACGTATTTCAGTTACATTGGAAACATGAAAGATATTACTCTTGACTATGCGCTTTTCACGTCTCCTTCATCTGTAGTGAGCGATCCTCCGCTCAGTTACCAGAATCTTTTTGATGCCAGTTTAGATGCAGTTTTCTGGGCATTGGAGAAGGCCGGCGGGGGGTCTTTGGACATCGTTGTATCGGAGACTGGTTGGCCTTCAGCTGGAGGGACAGCTACATCAATTGAAAACGAAAGAACTTATGTCACAAATTTGATTCAGCATGTGCGGGGAGGCACTCCGAAGAGGCCTGAAAAACCTATAGAAACTTACGTGTTTGCCATGTTTGACGAGAACCAGAAAACTCCGGAGTATGAGAAATTTTGGGGCCTCTTTCTCCCAAGTGGACAGCCCAAGTTTCAAGTTAATTTCAATTAAGATTAGCACTTTATTTTGGTGCATCATGTAATAAATTAAACATTAATGCACCTTATAAATATTGGGTTGTTATATATATATATATATCATAATAAATCAGAGTTCTTCAATACTTAGCCATGCATGCATGTTTTAGTTTTTGGTTTTTTAATTTATTTTATACGTAAATATAATTGATAAATGATTGGATAATGAAAGTTTTTATTTTTATTTTTTAGAAAAATGGGTTCTTTTCTTTGGATTTAGAGATACTTTGAATTGAGGACTTTTTGTAAAACAATTTAAAAATACCCAAACTGATGCGGTTTAATCACATATATATGTTTAATTCATGAATTAAACATATATATTGGCATGTCAAAGCGAAGAAGATTAATGAACACTTGAAAATACTAATAAATGGTATATAATTTATTTCATGTGTCTTTTTTTTTTAGGTTGCGTTTGTTGAGTAGTGAGATAATCTCATATATTCTGTGAATAGTAAAAAATTAATAATAAAATATTAAATAGTAGCTAATAATAATAAAAATTAATGAAAAGTAAATAAAAAGTAATAATAAAATAATAAATAGTAGTAGAGTATTTTCAGTATCCAAACTAGCCCTTAGACTTTTAAATTGAGAAAAAAATCTAGGACAGATTTCTTGCTGAATTTTCCTTATCATATACCTCGTTCATATGGTGGATTAACTGTATCCAAGCTGAAAATTACCACTCTTCAAAAGTTCAAAGTTCCATCCTAAGTTCCCAAACAACCTAGAGTTTCTAACCAGGGAGCTCAATGATGGGCTTTCCTAATTTGGGCGCTAACTACAAAACAAAACCTAGTCAGACCAACTTGACCCATCATCTCGGCCCAGTGATTGATTTTGTTCTATTGCAAGCTTGCAGCACACCTTGTCGTCCTAAGCCCCAAGTCCCTTGTTGTTACTCCTGTGTAGAGTAAAGCACACAATTTCCATAATTTAAATAATAAAATTTAATTTATAAGATTTAAATTTTAAAATTATTTCAAATTAAATTATATCATATAAAGATTTTATTTAGTGTATTATTCATACCGAATTATAAATAGAATTTCTAATTCAGCATATGATTCTGCTGGTATTGTTGCTAAAAATTAATCGATTTGTTGGTCACTATTTAATTATTCTCATATCTATTGATATGACTTAAAAAATGATAAAATTTAATATGAAAACAGTAATTATATTTTATCTAATGAATGAGTATTGTTACATATAGTCTTTTTTGCTTACTCTATGCGAATTCTACTGATATAATTATATTAATTTTTTTAATATATAATTAATTATATTGATGAAGTACATAAAAGAATACGTAAGAATAACTAACATATAAAATTTTTGTCCAATGGATATAGTGATCAATTATTGGAATTGGAAACTTACTTCACAATTGTAAATAAAATCTTAGGCAACAAGATTTGTCACATTCATTGGACAGTTAAATAAAGTAGGAAGGAAGGGTCAACAAAGTGAACCCGCCAAAAACTAGAAGTGTGGCACAGGTAAAAGTAAAGAAACACGTACGTACGGTGTCATCTAGGTTATGTCCTTTCTTTCTAGAAGACCACAATATTTCAACCGACAACTTTGCATATACTCTCGATTGTATCAGATGACTCGAATATACGATATAAAAACACAAAAATTCGATGCGTTACTTTTAAGTATTTTTTTTTAATGTGATTGATTATCTATTTTTAAAAATTAATATAATTAATTATATAAAAAATTTATAAAAAATATATAAAAATGACTATATATAACAATACTCTAAAATAAAATATACTTACTTTTTCATAATTTTACATAATTTTAGTAGATAATATGAATCTCAATAAAAGTTTTTAAATAAAAAATAAAGTTTTTAAACAAGCAATATTATATCTCGAGAAATTTTATAGTTATAAAAAAAATTCGTATATTTATAATTTATTTTTATAAAATTTATGCGTAATTTATGTGCTGGTAAAATTTTTTTCCTTACCGATCAGGGTGCTCAGGGGGCGTGATGCTCACACCGTCTTTGATTCACAGCCAGGTAGAGTCCTTATCAAGAGGCGAACAATGATGGAAGCGTGGTGGGAACAATATATATTTAGTAATTCAAACCAAAACCAAGAGTTACCATTTGCCTCCGACACAACCAACCAACCAAAGCGGCTTCTCTTTTTAAGAAAATATATATGCTCCCACAAAGTCACAATAACCTCGGACGGTTCCCTGTGGTATAGAAACTCCTCCAAATGCTTTTACTCGGAAGGAAAAAAATAAAAAAATCATAAAAAGCTCTTCAATTGCTGCAGCTGACCCTATCACTCCACTTCCTACGCTTGTTCTGAATCTTTGCGGAGAAAGACACCAACCCTCCTGCTGTTTTCCCTGCAAAAACTGAGAATTGCTGCATTTTGTCTCTTTTACCGCTTAAAACCAGTTTCTGACTTTGTTTTCCCTGTTCTTTTGCTTGCTTTTCTGGGTTCTTTTGATTTGTCTCTCGTGTTTTGCTTTGTGATTTACCTGTTATGGGTCGTTGGAGAAGACACCAAGGTGGAACTCATCATAAAGAAACTCAGAGTCAGGGGACACGATCGCAGAACTGGAAGCCACCTGTGTGTATGTGACCTTTCTGGGCTTTTTATTATTTATTTTTTACGGGATTGTAGATTGTAAAATAGTTTATTCTTTTCTTATTAAAGGTTTCTCTCTAATGGAATTTTTCTTCAAGAAAGTGGGCCTTTATTAAAAAAAATTTCTCAAAATTTGATGCGGCCGCCTTTGTGTCTGCACTTGTAGTTGTCTCTTAGGTGCCCATTTTAATAGGCGAGTCATATAATTCGTGATTTTGTAAAATGATGGTTTCTATTGGGTTTTAGGGAAACGATAGAATGGATTTCTTGCTGAATTTGGTAGGGTTTCTGATCGTGACGGTTTCTGTTTGGTCATGATGTATTGAGCTTTTACTTTTCCTTCTCTCCTTTTAAAGCTTCTTGATTGTGGAGATTTGGACGTTGGAAGTTTTTTTTTTGTTTTGGGGGGGTTGGTAAGGTTTTGCCTTTGAGTCTAATTGATGCTGGGGACTAAAGTCATGATGAATTTATTTAGATTCTTTTTTTGTGTTCTGAGGATTCTACTATACATGTTGATTACAAATATATATGTAAACGATTCAGATATTGAAAAGGATGCATCCATTAGTGATTAAACTTGAATCAAGAAGTGCAGAAGGGTTGTTCAGATACTAATTTTTTTTAGTTAAAATTAGATTAACAAGTATGGATATGTTTATTGGATGTGGATTTTGATAATGTGACTCGATGACTTCAAAATACTCCAAAAATGGTAAATGATGCTGATGGTGGAATCTGTGGAGTTATGTTAGTTGTATGAAAGGATTTGCCTCGCATTTCCTTTTCTACTCCTATCTTCCAGTAGATGTGTGCATCGAATTCCCTTTTTTATGTCAATACAATGGAGATCCTTGCACGTGCAATTGAACTTATGGCTTACTCCCTTTGTTTTCAGATGCTTGGCAGTCATCTGTGCCTTCCTGGGAAAAGAAGTTCTGCACATCAATTGGTTTGGTTCCATGGCGGAAGCTCCTGGAAACCAAGAAGTGTATGTATCTCTATAATAATGTGGTTCAATGGAATGACTCAGCTGGTGAAGAAGCATTTCACAATGCAAAAAAAAGATTTTGGGCAGAGATTAACGGCCTCCCCTGTGACATACCATTGCCCGATCCTGATATTTATATTGACAAAGTAGATTGGAACTCCAGCATTGATCCTGAATTGCTGTTGAACTTGGAACAGGAACCCAAGGCTCCTTCTGAGGGAGATGAAGATGAGAAGGCTGTGATTCTTGCTGATTCCCTCCTTTTGAATCAGTCATTTTGTTGCACTGGATGGGGAGAAGCTGAAGAGGACTTGAGAAAAACCACCGACTTGGCTTGGCATCCTGGATATGGGAACTACAACCAGGCTGTAAATAACAACAATGGTTATTGGGAGCATAATTATGGTCAGAGTAATAGAGCCATTGAAGATAATGGATGGGAAAATTATCAGAATGATTCATGGGGATGGAATCAGTGGGAGAAAAATTATAATGAGTCAGAAAACATAGATGGGGGAAGAGCTGGTGGATATTGGAGAATGTGGGAAAACAATAGCAGGAGAGAAGTCTCTGATCGGTACATGTCAAGGTATAAAACCTCAAGGTTTCATGGAAATGACCATCATCAAATGGGTCGTGGGCGGAAAAATGGTAGGGTAAGGAGGAAGGTCAATCTTGCATATGAATGACCGCTCTAGATTTAGAAAGGAAAAAAAGGCCTCCCTCGGGGCAGTGGAACCTGAAATCTTGTTGTTCTGCAATTATGGATTCAGCATAGCATGAAATCCATGGAGCTATGAGAAATAAGTTTTGTAAATAAGTTTTGTGAAGTCCTCGAGTATATAGTATGTTGTTTACATGAGTTTGTTATGTTCTTGGTTATTTGCATAAATGATAGTATGTATGTAATTGTGTGATACATTCTCAGTAAAGTCGATGATGTTTGGTTTAAGCTTAGATTTTTGTAGTTTGGTTGGGAAGTCAAAGCAGATTTGGAACATGGCCCGGGATATCAGGAGAGAGTGCGTTGTGACCATGTTTGATAAACTCAGTTCTCATAAAATGCTTTGCTGTGTATGTGACAATGAGAGTATCAGTTTGGAGGCTACTGTATTCTAGGTTGAGAGAATTTTAAGCTACGATGGAAGTTGATTAAGATTAATCAGATTAATGAAATGGTAAGTTCTCAGTGTTCCTTCTTTTCCTGTTATTTCGTTTTATGCCAAATTCTTGTTCATGAAAGTTGCTCAATTGCCATATTCTTTTGTCATCACATACCATTTGATAAATAAGGATAATTGCACTTCCAGGCCTCAGTAAGACAACCTTGTCTGAACTTTTTGTGCTTCTGCATTCTCTCATGTTGCTCAAGGAGGTGCAAAATGCTACATCTCATCAAATCTGAAAGGGGGCTATACATCAATTGGGAGGCTCCTCTTAAATGGGGTAATGTACAATCTATCTCAAACCCAAATTTGAAAATGTCTCCAAGTTTATACATAGTTTATCAAGACAATGCAACATGTACATGCGAATTGTTGTATGTTATTATTAAGTTTTCATTCACTCTGTATTTTTTGGCCTTAATTTTGAGGCCACCTGAAGACATCTTTATCTGCGCATTGTTGTTGATCTCACTCTCCATTATTCCTAATAATTTCGAAGCTTATTTAGTTTGTATGCTGTAATAAATTGCTTGTCGAGGCTTATTAAAAATCCAATCTTTACGGTTTCGCGTCTAATCTAATTGTGCAGAAATCAGAATATGATATGCATAGAAATATTTGTAGGGGAAAAGCAAATTTACCAACTTTCTCATATCAGCCATTTTAGAACTTCGTCTAGAGACGTTTGTGCCTGTATTTTTTTTTTTTTTTTCCTTCTTGCACAATTGGATTCAAAATTCCACCTCTTACCAGAAGCTGCTCCGGACACCAAAAGGTTTGCCTGGGCGTACAAATTGCTCTCCGGAATTGCCTACGGCTAGCTGAAGCATTGCTGTTTCATAAAAAGTCAGTTATGGAACAGGTGCAGGCAAATTGGGATAAAGATCCCATTTATTCTTGGGTGGCCTGCTTTTTAGTGCTTCCAACTACCACAATATTCAATTATTTGATGCTATATTGAAACAGAGCTTCCATAAGTTGTGACGTCAGGCATATATAAAGACCTACAATCCACACCAATAATGATAATAATAGAAGTCCCAAAGACCTGCACTCCCATTATTAAAAATAATAAATGCCACACCAAGTAGGCAGGATTTTCTAGCCAAGAAGTGGAGGCAGAATTTATTCATCAATTTTGAAACAGAAATGCATCATTTTTCGTCTCTAATCCTTAATTTTAAACCAGAACAGGATAGGTACCGTCATCAATATGCTTACGACAAAGATGTTGTTATGGAAACAAAGTATTGTGAGCAGTAACATGATCTCTTGCTGTCTTGGCTTTCCAGAAAGATAACTTTCTTCTCATGATGGATCACGATGATATAAATTAATCTCAGGAGTGCAATGTCATTTAGCATGATCTCCAAAACTGTTGAAACTGTAGGGGGTTTGTGCTCCAGAAGAAAGATGTGCTCCAGTAATTTTGTAATTTTAACCACTTGTTTTAAACCAGGTCATATCAATCAAGAGCTTGTGTTCCAGATGTTAATCATTGCGGCCAGAAGACCATTTCTTTGACGTTGCCATCTCATTTGTACCAACCAGCAAGGTAATACCTCAGCACAAAACAGAGGCAGCATGCACTGGCCTGTTCCATATAACAAGATGAAATGGCACATATGGAGTAAAATCCAGTCAAGCAATTTAAAAAGCACAAGTATTATACAATAAACAAAATGGTCTTTCCTAATCATAACAGCTCAATATCGAAATAAAAAAGGTCTCGTTGTAGCATAATGTTTGCGTCAACCGAAGCAGCAGATTTCTAAATAGGAAACTTAAGATCCTAAATATGCTGGGTGGGATAGCTGATGAGGATTCATTATATTTAGATGGGTTTTCCAGGCAGGGCTGACATTTAAACTTCTGATTGCATGTAACACATTGAAGTGATGGAGGCCTGAATTCCTACTTTCAAAGACAATAAATAATTTTTGATGACATGAACCTCATCAAGGCAGAACTCTTTGGACCCACCCTGGGTAGTAAATCCAGGATATATGACCCCACCTGCCAAACTGTGTATCAGGTAATTCAGGGGAACTCCTAGTGCAGAAACTAATCCAGGATATCTAGATCTACAGCTCATCCCAAGTCTGCCTTTTGTCCACAAGACTGAACCCTGATGGATACAAGATCAAATAAATAATAAAAACGTCTACATATAAAAAATCACCTGGAAAAGAAGAAGAACGATGCAAAGTGACTTTTCTGACATCCTGCCAAGTAGTCTCAAAGTAAAATTAGCCAGTGTCCCATCATTAGTCCCAGTTAGCTGTCCAGTCTTAGAATCAAACCTGATAAGTTAAAAGGACAAGTGAGGAATCAATGGATACAACCGGAAAAGCAGAAAAAAAAATCTAGAGGACTAATAAATTTACCTAGGGAGACGATGCCGTGGACATGGAACCAAACCCGACAGCTGAGAAATAAAAAATATCCCGAAGTTAGATGCATTTTACCCAGCAGAGTTATAAATTATAAGTAGTTCTTTTCTCTCCTCTCTGTCGTGGGTTGGAGGGAGTTCACTAGACCAAACCTGAGGGAGCGATAAGAGGAAGTTCAAAACTTGAGGAGCAAAGAAAATCAGTAGTGTTTCACTGCAAGAAAGATTTGGAAAATGGAAAAGAAAACCATTACTAGGCAACGGACAAGTATTCTAATACACGTGATATTGAAGCTTATTGAACTAGAATTTAATCATGTTATATATAGGTGACACTAATCCAGCAGATATACAAACGGGGAAGAATATCCCGAGATATCTAACTAGCACATTGAATCAACAACCAAATGAGCTTTAGATTGGATAATGCCTTGAATCTTAATCACACATCCTAAATAGGTGAAGGCAAATAAACTGGATTCATTTCTCCTGGTTTTGTTTTTGGGGGGGAGGGGGGATTCATCATTCAATAAGAACTGAAACCCTGATCTCTCAGCCACTCGTTAAGTATTACCAGAAAGTTATCACGAAAACCCTATCTTTCTCATCAGTGAAAATTCAAAACGGCAATCCATTTTCCTAACTACTCCCTAATTTTAGATATGAAAGCAGCATAATGTTGGGGGGGGGGGGGGGGGGA